>VWPU01007876.1:0-296926 GCA_013398955.1 Callaeas wilsoni | reverse complement strand
GGGAAGGGAGGGGGGAAGGAGGAGCCGCCGCCGCTGTGGGGCGGGCGGGTCGCACACACACACACAGAGACACACACACAGACACTGGCACAGCGTGAGGAGGAGGAGGAGGAGGACGGAGGAGGAAGGAGAGGAGAGGAGAGGAGAGGAGGAAGCAGTCTCGGCGCCTGAGGTAAGGGCGGCGGGAGCGGCCACCATTGAGACGGGGGGGAACGGGGGGCGGCCGCGGGTCTGTCCGCGGCTTCGCGCCCTTGGCGGGGAGCGGCGCTGCCCGGCCCCCCCGCGCCGGGCCGTAACCTTGGGCTCCCCCGGCCGCGATGGACGCGCACGGGCGTGAGGGGCTGTCACCTGTGAGGGGCTGTCACCGTGAGGGGCTGTCGCCGTGAGGGGCTGTCACCGTGTGAGGCTGTCATACATGGGTGCGTGCCACATAGGCGTGTCCGCGTGTCGTGCACGCCTGTGTGTGACACACGCGTTCGGCTGTGCACACGCGTGTGTCTGCGTGTCACCCTCACGTATGGCCGTGCGCACACGCGTGTCCGTGTGCTCCGTGTCAGGCTCCGTGTGTGGATCCGAGCGTGCATCCCTCTGTGTGTGCGCCTGGCGACTGGAGTCTTCCCCTTATCCTCGCTGCTGTAGTTTCTGAGTGTATCCGGATTTTGTCAGTGCTGGGCGGTGTGACAAATGTTTCTGTGTAGTTAAGTATAACTTTCTTGCAGTGGATGGTTTTTTTCTTTCTTTTTTTTTTCTTTCTTTTTTTTTTCTTCCTTTTTTTTTTTTCCTTTTTTTTTTTTCCCCTGGGAGGAAGGCAGGCTCACCTTTGAAGATTGTTTGTTTTCTTTCACATATATCCAAAGGTCTCTGGGGATACAAGTGCTCCTGTTGCCTCTGTCTGTGTGGTTATAATTTACAAGACGTTTTTAAATCACTTAGTGGTAATTTTCAAAGCAAGGTGCAAAAGCAATGTTTCCATTTTCATTCCATAGCTATTCCAAGGCTGTGCACTGTATTCCATGCACGACTTTGAATTATGTGCAGTCAGACACCTGTTACTTAATCCTGTTTATCCTTTCCAGTTACAGTTATCCAGCCTTGTCTTCTTTTTTTTTTTTAATATCTCAAAATAAATTACAAATATTCTTTTATGCTGGCATCTAGTAGAAACCCAGGGATCTAATGTGCTTGCGAGGTATTTAATGTGCGTTTGTTAGGTAATACTTTCTCAAAGGGAGATGATTTTGGAAAGTTATAGAATAATCTTTATCTCAGGGGGAGTTTATATAATGTTAAAGCGTCCACCGGGATGGATCTGTAGGAAAGGTGGATGGTAGGGGCTACACAGAGTCAGAGTGTTACACAGTAGAAATCTTTGATAAAGTGCACATCACCCTCTCTTAATAAGTAAATAACATTTGTGTTTCTCAAACTTCACTTGCTGTTGCAGCACGGAATTTTCAGTTTAATAATTGGTGTTAACGAGGGTCCTCGGGAAAACGTCGCATTTTGGATCCTGCGAGGCTGTGGAGCAGATTCTTTCCTAACGCGTTTGTGTTCAGGGTTGTATTCTGTAGTTTGCTTGAGCAGTGTTAGCAAGATGATACTACTCACTTCAGATTAATTTCTCCAACTTCTGGAAGTGTTATGGCCACAGTACTTGCAGGCTTTCACCGGATCAAGGGTACATAATAGTGCCATGTACCACAAAATAATTATTGTTATACGCAGCTGAGCAATTTTGTATTGTACGGAGACAGTTTCTAAACACGAGTTGGGAATAGATTTATTCCTCCCTGCAACTGGTAACTTTGTGAAGTAATTAAAAATAAATTACAGGGTGCTAGGATGAGAATTCTCTTCCACAACCATTAGTACCAGTGTGCCTTCACACGTCAGTTTTGATTCATCTCTTGACGATATTGCTAAAAACCAGGTATTGATATGAAAGTCAAACCCCTGGTGAAAATATAACTGTGTGACTGTCAAAATAAAATGTGAGGATTTGATTTGATTGCTGGCTGTGGATAAGCACTTGGTGGAGTAACAATGCCTTTTATTTTAAAGACATGCACCCACACACAGGAGCTTTGTTCTAAAATAGTGTTTTCTGTCATGAATTTATGCATAACTTACACTCTCTGCTTTTTCTTAGAATGCAGGGAAGACAGAACCTTGAAGGGGAAGAGAGAAAGACCGAAAGGGGCAGGAAAGAGAAGTCATTTGAATTTCCCTTACTGACAGAGGAAATACTTTGTTACGTTTCACACAAAATATTATGTTGTTTTCACCTTTTCAAAAACAATAGCGAGTTGTCTGGGCTTGATATACACTGCTGACTTCTGTTGCAGACTTTGGGCATTTGTTCCAGTAATATCTGGCTGTGATGGTGAACTTGGGGCTATGCTGGAAGTCTGTCAAGTATTTGTTACAGCTGTGTAGGAACTGATGGCTTCATTTTCACCAGGCGTAGGTATACTGTGTTAAAAACTTGTAGGGATAAAATTACTGAAACGACTTGTTTTCTTTTTCTTTTTCATTTTTTATCTTGTCTTTTTTTGTGGACTTTTTGAATTGTTCAGTGATTTGCTTTCCTTGGTGGTTTTAACAGCTCAATTGCTATTCCTTCCTGTTCGTAATTTGCCGGAGACTGAAGTCTGAAACTGCTGTTTTAATATTTTTCTTAAAATTGAATTAATCCCTTTTCTTGAGGAAGGGGAGGAAGGGACAGAGGAGTACTTATGAGAATTTCAGAAATGAGAACCAAAACTTAATGCAGGCATCTTACCTAAGAGAGGCTACTTATGAAAATTGTACCTTATTTATTTCGGAGAAGGCTGGTTTCCTCTGTAGTTTCAATCATCTGTCCCATTAAATTTTGGGAAGTGTTGTAAATTGGTTTAGAAGTGAAATTTTCCAAGTCATAAAATCTCTGGTTGGTTTTTAGTGGAAAATCATTACGAAGGGTTGCATAAGCATTATTTGTAGGATGGCTAATCAGCAGCCTGGGCTTCTTTCCATTCCCTAATAAATAGATGCATTGTGCTCCTTCAAAAATTGCAAAATTGATGGCCTGAGTACATTTACTAATTTTGCAAGATATGTAATGCATCTGGTTTGGGGAAGACACTTTGATGTCTGCAGAAGCTGCACACAGTGGAGGTGTTTATGATCCAGCCTGTTAACTCTTCAAAAGTTTTTTGATTATACTATATAGGACATCTTATTCTTATGAAAGATTCATGCATAGCACCACATCAAAATTACCTATGTGTATGCATCAGAGGCTCAGGTAAATTTTATTAGGCAGGACTTTCTGGGAGCAGGTTTTGTGGTCCTCTTGCTTCTGCAGAAAAAGAACGTGATTTTCGGACTTTGTATTCCAAAGAGCTGACCTGTAGAGGGTTAGAATATATGGGATACCAATGGTATAAATCCCAAAGATACTGTGCTTTGGCATTAACCATCCTGCTATGCTTATGTCTTGCCCTGTGAACACTAAATTATGAAAATCCATCCTGTTGGTCCTCACCGATCTTCTTATGGTAGTAGTGCTTTCTGGAAGTTTAGGAAATATGGGTAAAGAGGCTTGTGAAACTGTGGAAGAGGACAACATTCCCAGCCATTCTGGAATTAATTAATTTGGCCTAGCAGTAAGTTCCTTGTTCCAGAACATCATGCTAATGTATCTGAGTGCCTGGAATAGGGTGCCACAACACGGGAAACAGCATCAGAACAACACTTTCGCCGCTGTCCTCGGAGCGCTCATGCCGGGAATCTGCAATTTTCAGGGCAAGATGCTCCCAAGCGGTTTATGCAAGTCACAGAAATAGACGGTGCAGCACAACTGTGGCTTTAGAGAGTCCTCTCCAGCAGGCTTCTGGGTGATGGGCTGCTGATGTCTTCCCTGCAAGGGATCTTGGAGGAAAATCAGTACTTGCATCCTCTCCTTTTGAAGACCAACATCAGCTTGTACGAGGTAGTGAAGTGCTGTGGCTTCTTCTGTTGGTTTGCCTTACAAGTCATTCTATGTATCAGCCACTGAAAGAAGTACTTGTTAAAGTTGTACCTGTGCAACACCAAAAGAATCTTGATTTTTTGGAGAAGAATGAGACAAAACCTTCATCTTCCTCTGCTCTGAAGAGCCTCCTAGAATAACATGAATTCATAATGTTCTGTTTCCCTTGTTACTAGGCGTGGATAAATGGTAGTTGTGAATGGTTATAATGTTTCATTTCACCTCTAGAGTTCTAAGAAGCACTAGCCAGTCTTCCTGTTCCTGGGGAGCAGTGCGGGTGTCACTGAAAGGTTAGGTTGCCCTTCTGTAGTGTATCTGCTCACGAAAAGGGAGAAATACAAAGTATCCAGCTTTTAGGGCCACTTGCCTTTTGCACGTTTTAGGTTTCTGTGGCAGATGAGGCTGTTACTTTGATCTCTTTGTGGTTTCCCGTTCCTTTCCATTGCCAGTCAGTGTTGTTAGCTCAGTGGTGATCCTGTCCCACCTGTGGCTGTTAGCTGGTCTTGGGACAGACACACCATGGACATGGCGTGGAGCGTCCCTTGGCCTCCCCTCTTTCATGACCACCTCACAGGTGAATCCATAATCTGACTTTTTCAATTGCTCCACCCTGCCTGATAAAAAAAATCTGTTTTATAACCCATAAGTGCTCCTAATTCCTCATAGTGAGTCTCTCACCTTTCTTTCTGCAATAGCCAGGGATCAGAATGTGGGTTAAGAAGTTGTCTGGCAGCTGTCATACATCCAAAGTTAGGGCCTTGCTTTCCATTTCATGTGGGAGGTATCATTGTGCCACCATGAGGCCCTACACCTGGAGAGCTAAGAGTCCCTTGTTTGATCTTTCCTTAAAATAAAGAGCCTGTTCTTTCCCTGGTGACAATAACTGGGAGCTTTAGGCAAATGAGGTGAGACAGCCTGTTTGGAATGTACTCTATTGTAAGGTCTGTTTGCGGAGTGGTTGAAATTGGTGTTGCTGAAGTAACCACGTGCCTTTGCCCTCTCGATTCTGAAGAAACTGGTTCTGTTCAGTTGACTTTGGGGCTCTCAAATTGTAACTTCCTTTGTGAGCCAGCCTTGCAACCTAGAGGACCTTGATAAGATGTGTAACATTATAGAAGTTGGATTAAAAAGGGACTGTTCAAATTAAATCCTCTACGTTGCTCCTTCTCAGATGTTGTACCAACAGACCATTTACTTGAAAAGTCTTAATCTAGGCTTGGTGTTCGTATTCTGTTGTTTTTATGTGTAACACCATCTGAAATTATGAAGATAAAAAATTTACAAATGTCATCGAGTGATCAAATAGTTACATAAAAGTAATTTATGTCTGCAGTTGGTCTAGCAATATGCCAGCCGAGAAAGAATATATATTCAACTTCAGAAATGTTCGGGTGCACTTTAGTAAGGAGGAAACGGGTATGAGAAAAGTATTAAAGAGCAGGCTCTTTATTCTTGAAGTTACAGATAAATTTCCTTTGCTAACAATTTCTACATTCAGCTTGAGCACACACGCTCCTGCAGACTGGAAGCAATCAGCCAGGAGGTCAGTGACTAATAAAGGGGGCAAAAGAGAATAAGGACTTGAAAGGTTAATAAGGAGCATCTCTTGGATTCCAGTGATCTAGAGTTTCCATGATCCTGTGAACGCTGATGATGTGGAAAATAATAAGTAATAAGGGAGTTCTCTGAGATGTAAGCTGAGGTCTTGAACAAGATAGGTCGGATGAAAGAACTTCTCATACCAAAGTGGCATTTTTTTTCCTCCTTGATCTTGTAGACCATTCCAAAACCTTATGGGTTTTTCTGTTCCCATTTTTCTACTTCTTGAACATATTAATTTCCCATGCCTGAAATTGCCATGTCTCTCTGCCTTCTGGTTTTCTTTCCCAAGCTTTTGGGTATGTCCACTATCGATGCTGCTGTATGTGCTGTACTTGTTGCACGTACAGATGTTCTGTACTCTCCTCTCAGCTGAGGCTGTGTGCTGGATCCAGGGTGCTTGTATCCATCTCTGCCATTAGATTGCTGCTGCCACTGCTGAAAGGAAACAGAGGGAAGAAAGGAATTGATAGCTGCAGTGAGAGCCTGTTTGTTTTGAAATACACAAATTAGGATAATTTATACAGAATTCTTCTCGGTGAAGTGTGAGTTGAGATGGAATATGAATGCCTTATTGGAAATAGAGCCATGGAGTGGTTTCTTTGGCAAGGCTAACGTGATCTGTTGAACCCAACAGAATTGGTATAATTTTTTCTATGAAGGACTGTGATCATGGAAAGAAAAGCATTTCTGAAGAAGGCAGGGAGAGAGGCTGCTGAATTCTCTGTAGATTTGTTTGCAGAGATGAGAAGGAAGCACAGATCTATTAAAGGAGGGGCTGGGTAGCACGGTGTGGTGACTGCAAGGCAGGCAGAGGCTGTTGGATGATTTGATTTTACTATTTGTTTTTCAGATATAGTTCTTGAGGATTAGTGCAGATTAATTGGGTGCTCTGGATTTGGAGAGCTGTACTGCATGTCTGACATCAGCAAAGAATAGACTGAGTAGTTATTGCTTTCTGGTCTTTCAGTCTGTGTTATTTGTGTACCGCTTCCCTAGCAAAATACGCTTAGGTATAGTTGTCATACATTAAACGGCAAGGGAAGATGGAATGTGGTTGCAGGTACATCAGAGCAGATTGCAAATGAGGTGCTGCAGTCTGGCATAGGAGCTGTGAGTTGCAGGTATCGTGGGTACTTTGGCACCCCTGCTTGGCTTGTCGTTTCCACACTGGAAATCTCCTGTATCCGTGGATGCTGCAGGTGCGGTGAAGCTCTCGGAAATCCCCCTCAGCGTGTCTGCCGTCCCTCACATGATGCGCTTATCTGCTTTGATTGGAGAATTCCCGGGCTGGAGCAGAAGGTGGGGGCTTCGGGGGGCGGGGAGCGGTGTGACCTGGGAGAACAACAGAGGGCTCAAATAGGGCAGCCCGGGCAGGAGAAGGCTCAGCTGCGGCTCGGTGTCCCGGGGGTGCTGCCGGTGCCGTATCCCCCAGGCACAGCAGCTGGGGCTCGGAGACCCTGGCGGCCTCCTCTGCTTGGTCTGGGGCTGGCAGGAGCAGCCCCTGCTGTACATCTGCGTTTGCCCAGGGGAAGGTCCTGGAATCTCTCTGCTGCAACTGTACTGATACAGAGATTCATTTCCTTTTTTCCCCAAGCCCTTGAAATCTGGCAGAATGTAGCAGAGTCTGGCTGTTCTTTTTGCTGATGCTCTCGGTTTTGGCTATGAAATACAGAGTAGCTTTTTGATGACCTGTGACTGTACCAGGTGTCCGGGAAGAGAAATAACTTCTGAGAAGACCTTGGCCCAGGTGAGGACAAACTGGGCAAAGTTTTTTTTTAGTTGTACAGGTTGCTGCTTCCCTGCATTCACACATCACTGGTATAATTTTGCTTTTTTCAAGCAGACTCCTGTCTACTTGGATGCATCCTGAAGTATTGTGTATGTTCGGCTCTGCATGCTTTTAATTTTTTTTTTGTTTGTTTGTTTTTCTTTACCAACTGAGAAAGTGCTGGAATTGGCATATGTGCCAAGCCTGGTAAACAGATGTTGATAAAATGGTCTCCTTTGAGATGTCCTAATGACAGCATGAGCTTAACTAGAAAAGCCATATAAAAATAGTTTGTGTGCCATTTCATCTGTGTGTCTTTATACAAGAAAATGATTTAAGTTAGTCTTTGCGTTAGGTACCAGAAGTATTTGCACTGCTTTTATGGGAGTGATACCACCTCTTCCCTGTGGAATTGATGAAGACTGACACCTTGGAAGAAGCATATGGTACTTAACTGGCCTTGCCCTGGGGAGAGTTAATGAGTTGGTGTGGTGCTGGTGGGCTCTGTAACCTGTACTGGTGCTTTTGTGAATGGATGTAGGGATTGTGTGCTTGGGAGACAGAACCCCCAATGGCACTCCTGTGACCTCGGCTGCTGCTGCTGATCACAGAGATGTCTGGGTCCAGCAGGGAGTGAAGGTGCACAGAGGCTTGGAGGGATAGGAAAGGGTAACAGCAGGACCAGTCCTCTGCATTTGGCTTTTATCTCTCTAGAGAGCTGGGGGATCATTACTGTGGAGAAATGCTGGGTGTTGTTCCTATTGCATGCGTGTGTTTGCTTGGTATGGAAGGGACAAATCTTCAGCTCTGCTGCTCTGGTTGAGTTCATTTGGAAGAATTCTTAGTGGTGAAGTTTGTACTGCAGAACTGCGGTCCCTGTGTGAACAGAGGAATCCCAGCTTGCTTAGACCTTTATCTGGTGGTCCAAATCATGTAAAAAAAATTCTCTGCTGCATCTTCATTTTCAGTGCTGATTCTTTGAATTGCAGTCTCAGAAAAAAGATGATCTATTGGGTTTTGGCTGCAGTGACAGTCTACCAGTTGATTTATTCAGGGTTTTGTGGGACATTTTTTGGTGTGGTTTTTTTTTTTCTTTTTTTTAAAGACTTGAAAAAACTTTGTTCTTCTTATTTGTAATGATTTTTTTTTGCTTGTTTTGTGTGGATTCCTGTGGGTTCAGCTTTTGTTACAGCTTTCCCGTGATAAACTAAAAGCCTCCTGTAACCTATCTGCATTTCTAGATGTGCAGAAATCAAAAGTATATGTTTGCAGTAATTCTTTGCTATACAAACATGTATTTATTTTGTAAATGCTTCTTGTATTTTAAAACACATGAGGTGAAAGCAATACTTTACAGGAATAGCTGTGAATTGCCACGAAATAGGTTACTTCTTAAAAAAAAAAAGTGAGCTTTATTGCTGGGGATTTTTTTTTTTAAATGAAGCCTGTGACACTTCAGTTTTCAAAACCGAATCAATCTGCCAAGAAATACGTGCTCTGATTTATATACTTTTGATTTAGTTAAGCTCAGTTTATAAACAGGGCCTGGTAATCTTCCCTGATCTCATCCTGCTTTAATTTCTAATTTACCCTTGAAAAGACACTGATCACTTTAATCTGGAATAGCCACCTCCCCTCCCCACAGGAGAACGACTGAATAACAATATTGTGAAAACAAAGATCTAAGTGCAGCTCTCAGATATCTGACACGTTAAAAACATCAGTTGAATTGATCTGAAATTATGTGGAAAAACATACAGGTGGTTTTTCAGGTAATTTTGAATCATCAAGTGATTGATTTCGTGAGTGGTTTTCCATGATTCAGGTGCTGAGCAATGTGGCTTTGAGGCTTTTGAAAACTGGAAAACAGTCTTTGATACTCACAGGTAGAAATGGCAGAGAAAATTACATTGCTGTGTTAACAGTTACATTATTTGGTTTTAAGGAATTGGCTCCATCCCACTGTAGCTTAGTGTCAGAATGTTTGCTGGATATTTTCATTCTCTTGTTTATAAGTGGAATTGTTTTCTTTACAGAAGACAATAATACTACAAGATACGAGACCTTTTTTTTGCTAGTCTTTTTGGGGGTTTAGCTTTTGAATTATTTAATTTTCACAGAATCAATTAGGTTGGAAAAGACCTCTGGAATCCTTGAATCCAGTCTGTGATGCGACACCACCATGGCACTGAGTGCCACGTCCAGGCTGTCCTTAAACACCTCCGGGGATGGTGACTCCAGCACCACCCTGGGCAGCCCTTTGCAAGGTCTAATCAGCCTTGCTGTGCCTAAACCTGCCCTGGTGCAGCCTGAGACCACATCCTCCTGTCCTGCCACCCATTTCCTGGCAGAAGAGACCAAACTTCACCTGGCTACAACCTCCTTTCAGGGAGTCGTATTCCCTCAGTAAAGGGATGCATCTAAAAGAATGGTCCATACCTTCGGCAGCATTGAAATGCTTGTGAAGACCTTCATGAGTAATTTGAAATTTGAACCAAAACTTGGATCTTGAAGGTGTTGCTTCAACTGGTTCATTTGAAGCACCTGTGGAAATATTTCTTCGAAGCATTAGTGGAAATAATTATCAAATGAAGTGTCAGTTTTGTGGGGGTTTTTTTGCTTTTCTTTTTAAGAGCTATGAAACTACGTACCTAAAAATTTTAAAATTGTAGACCTATGGTATTTTTCCAGATGAGCTACATCTCTTCCTTAAAAAATGATTGGTAATTTAAATTATACCCACTTTTCTGGTGATATTTCTTGATTTCATAAACCATTACCTGAAATCTTTCAGTTACTGAAAAGCCAGCTAATAGTTTCAATTAAAAAGTGCTTCTATATACATGAATAACACATTATTACACAAATAAATTTTTGGCTGACTTTCTTTTTGTAGAAGTTGTTGAAAAGATAATGCTTCTCAGTTAATTTTAAATCATTTAAAGGAAGTCTTATTTAAACATGACTGAAAGTGGATTATCCTTTTCTTCCTTCCATCTCTTCCTGCTATCATCACATCTTGGGTTTTAGAAATTAAAGAATGTTGTCTAAAGGGCTTTGGCAGGGAATGTTTTGCTTATCTCAGTGGTCTTCAGTCCAGCTGGTAATTAGCACTTCTCTTAGTGACTGAAACATAATTTTAACAAGATTTGGCTCTTCCTTTTCAGCACTGTCTGTTGACAGAGCGTGGGTGTTGCAAGCAAGTAACCTGAGTCCGTTTGAGCCTTGCATCTCAAAATTCGATTCAAAATCATCATGCCTCATCTAAGGGGCCTTTTGGATGGTTGTTGAGATTTATCTCTTCTCTCTTACTGTAATACTGTTGTGACTGGGTTTGTGCACCTGCAGCTTTATCAGGGGTGATTCATAGGCCAGAATGGTGTTTGTCCACTTAGGGGTTCATTCCCTTCCCCTTTCAAAAGGAAAATAATAGGAAAAAAAGCTATTCTATCTGATAGATAATAGCTTCTCTTTTATTGTTTGGCTGTGTGTGTTTTATTTATTTTTTTTTTAATCTTGAAATTTGGCCTGACCAAAGAAAGGTAACAAGAATGCAAATAGTATCAGGACTTGGCAGGGGGATATGCCATGTATGAGAAATAAAACTGACCTGAGTACAGCATAGTGCAAGTGCACAAACCCAGCCCTTCAGAGCTGGAGGTTGATTAAATCAGTCTGTGGTTTTTGCTGGTGAAATAGTTAATTTGGCTTCAGAAGTTTATTCGTTCCCTATGGTCTACACATCCAATGTGGCTCTGTTTATCCCTTCCAAAGCAAGTTATATATCCAAAAAGTTGGCTCAAGCCTTCTTGTTTGTAAGATCAGAGGTCAAAAGGTTTCACTTTTTAAGGATGGAGAGGTACTGGTGGAATTTTAGATGACCATGCTGAGACTGATATAATTTCAAAGCTAATTTTTAGCTCAATTTCAGCAGAGCAAGGAGTGGCTGTTAGGACACATTTGGTTGTGTAGTAGGAATGGTGATATGCCTGGATTAGGACAGGTAACCCTTTGTGACACAGGAGGAGAGGGATCCAGACTGAAAGCTCTTTATTTGTTGGTATTGTTTTGGTAATTCCACCACCTCTCCCTTTCCCTCTCCCCATGTGTTTTGGGCATGGGCAGAGCTGGTTGTACTGCACTTCAAAAATTAGATTTCTTTGTTCTAAAGCAGGACTTGGGTTGAATACAGTAAGACACACACCCTCACCCCCAGTGTTCTGATTAGGTATTTTTCAATATCTACCTTAAATGTCATGATAGTGCCTGACATGAAGGCTCATTGTCTTGTGAACCATGAGATCCAGAGCGGACTTCAGCAGTGCACATCAGAACAAGTGCATAGTTCCAGCCCTTAAAGTATGAACTGAAGTACAGCACAGTGTAAATGTCGGTTCAGGAATGTTAGGTAGGTTTGGTATGATCCCTTAAGGATTCTTTGTTCATGGCCTAAATTGCAAGGTTTCTGGGACAGGGACTATCCTTGCATTATTTATTTTATGGCATTTATTACAATGCAGTCTTTATTATTTTTTATTTAACCTGGTTGGCGCCCATTTGCTGATACTTCAGATGAGAGAATACACTGCGACACAGCGTTTTTAATTAGAACATAAATACAAAACTGATATATGCAGGTTAAAAACAAATGGCATCCATGTTGCTCAGTTCAACGTGCTGAAGTACCTAAGGGTATAAAGCAGCTTTCAGAAAATTTCATCTCTTTATATTCCAATTGTTGAGATCTTTTTTAGCGTGGTGAGATGACTTCCCCAAAGCCTGCAGCCCACATGTGTTAGCAACAGGGATCCTGGTAAATTACTCCTTGACCTTGACTTGGAAATCAAAATGTAGCAAATCAGGGACATGGACACGCTCTTCCAGGACAGGCTCCCAGGGCTGCAGATTAATGTATGGAGCAAGGCATTGCTTACCCTGCTCGCACTGGCGTGCCATGCAGTGTTAGAGGCCATTATCTTTAATACCTTTGTTATGCAACAGATCCAGTTTTGATTTGCAGCCCAGAAAGGGCAAAGTTTCAGTTTGAGAAGCATAGTCTGTTGTAGGGTATTTATCAAGCAGTCTTTTTGCATAGAGACATTGACAGCAGTCTTGCCGCAGAAATGAAAATGTGCTTCTTGGTGTCGTTTCTAAGTTTGAGGACTCCCTGTTTAAATCTTTTAAGTCAGAACATAACACCTTTTCTTTTTTCTTTTTTTTTTTCCCTCTGGCAATGGTATGGACATAGTCTGAATCAGCAAAGCTGGCTTAAAGGGACACTCAAGTATATGTATGTATAAAAAGGAATTTTCTTTTGCGAAGAATCAAAGTATCAATGGACATCAGGCCTACCACTGAAGGTTTTAAAACTAATTTGTATGGGTTGTGTCATTTCTGTTTCCTCCCTCTTCTTTGTCTTCTGTGAAAGGCACCAAACAGCAAACCATGAACAAGCTCAACTGCACAGTTGGATGAGAAAAGAAATAGACGGGGCTGGGCAGAAACTACAGTCTTACAAAGCATAGATCTAGAAAGATGTTTCAGCTATGCTAAAAATTATTTACACTTTGCAGTCTTGCCGCTCTCAGTGATCTAACAGTGGTTCTGGAATCTCTTTTTTAGGCGTTGTACATATTTGTTAAAAATGCTCCTTCACCCAAAGAATTTATTGCACTGGAACAGGAGGAGCCTAGAGCTGAACACAGTTTTTGGTATATAAGCAACAGAATAGAAGTGTGAAACATTTCCAGCTACATGTGGTTAAGACCAGCCTAAAAATTCAAGCTGCATGTTTTAATAATTTTTGATCAAGTGGGACTTCAAAGATTTTGACTTCCCTTTAAAGTGTAAATTTTTGCATTGGACAATGTAGCACAAAGCAGCACTGGCTGCCATCAGATGAGATTTGCTTCAGTGCAGCCGGCAGCATCAGGCCCAGGATGTTTGCACAATGAGGCTTTGTAAACCTCCACTGCAGAGCTGCAATGCTTTGATCTGTTTACTGGACAAATCAAAATTAAACTGATGTCTTTTTTTTTTTTTTTTTTTTCTTTCTTCCTTGGGAGAAACTAGCACTCAGGAAATCTGGCTGGCCATATCAGATTTTGCCCCAAGAAATTGCATTAGTTTAAAAAAGAGGCATTGTACTCCCAGCTTAATGTTTAAACTTAGTGTCAAAACGTTAGGGCAGAATAATGCACACCGATAATGCAAATGGTTTTCTTGGGTGGATTTCAACTCCTGTGCTAGTATCTGGGAGAATATGTTTACTTTCTTGCATTGAAACACCGCGCTCTTTCCATCACAGTAATGCCACTTTCAGCTAGCTGGTTGCAGCCAGGTTCAGCGATAAGAAATCAAAATTGTTTTGCAATGTATCTCTGTTTATTACAGTGTAACTTTTCTTTTGTACTTCATATTATCCAGTGACTAAACATGTTTACTTTAAACGGGCTATGTGTTCCAGGTGGGTAGAAGCAAAACAAAAGTGCGTTTGAGCCAGTTGTAATTAAATTTCAGCTCTGTACATTTTGTCAAGACAAGAAAAGCTGCTGGCATTTAAACCTTGCAATGCATTATGGAGTGACTACCAGTCAGATTCTCCTATGGAATTGAAACAAATTGGAAAGCAGAGTGAGAAAGGGGAAGAGAGATTTGTGTGAATTAAATGACTATGGCCTGTGGTTTGCCAGGCTCTCTTGCTTTTGTTGATGATGTCTGGTTATGTAAACGTCTTCCCACCACTTTCTTCTTGAACTTGCAGCAAAGCAGTTTTGTGTGGTGTAACATCTGCTGGCATAAAAGTGGTTGTAAATAAAAAAAAATCTTTGCTGTGCCGCCCAGTAGGAAGGAAAGAAAGGATGGAAAGGAGTGTTCTCTAGAAACACAGATGGCTTTAGTCATTAATAATGTTTTATGAAATAATTTTAAAAATATGATTGCCAAAAAAAAAGGGATTGTATGAAGAGGCTGAGTGCATCTATTTAGTACATTTGGAAGAGTTTGCTGTTAAACTTCCCTGGAGGAACATACCCAATGTGATCAGCTACGTACGCTCCCAAGAGTGATGGGACCAAGAGGCTTCCATAAAATAACGGGCCCGTTCTGTGTTATTTCGCACTGTGCAAAATAATCTCGTATTATAGTATGGTATGTAATTATCTCAGTAAATATTCAGGGGGAAATATAATGCTGCTTAATCCCCTTCTCTTGCTGTTGTGGAGGATTGGGATAATAAAAACGTAGAGCACAACATGCTACATTAGAGCTGCTGGCCTACATTTCAGAGCGAGATTGGCAAGAAGCAGGCTCCCAGTTTCTGGAACACGGAGTACATCCCAAAAAGAATGATTAGGCTGCAATAGGATTTATGTGACGATGCTGAGCTTTCCCTGGAGACATTAGATTTTATCTTAGTGATATGAAGTGCTGGCAGCTGCTGGCTTGCTGGCCTGAAAGGAGTATCCATCCTCTTCCCATCTTTTCACCTGCTGCATGTTCCCCAGTGCCTGCATTAGCTGCCCTGATTCTATGTTGGAGTCTAGGCCTGCTCCTTCCTTTCTGTTCTCTTTGAATTATGGTGAGACACCCTTAAACTTTACTCTCGGTTGGAGTGCAGGTTTTTATGATAATAATTAATTTCATTGGCCCAAGCAGAGTAAAAGCATTTACCCATAATTGACCTGGATTCTTTGTAATGCTGTAAATGAAGTCTTGGATTGTTAATGTTTTCATCAGCAGTGAGTAATTTCATAGATTGAAAACCTCTTAAACTGCAGCGTGATGATTTTGGTTCCAGAGAATTACTATAGGTGACTGAAAATTGAGTATTTCCTTTCTCCCCTAGAAAAAAAACCCAGAAAACTTTCCTAAACCATAGGTAAAATTCCCTGCGGGAGCTGTAGGATAGTATATAATTACATTCAAGACACACTGAAATTCTCTGAGTCAAATTGCAGATTGTGTTTCTTAGTGCTATTACATTTGCATACTGATAAGGGTTTGTAGTAACTGTTCTGTATTGCACAAATGCTGCTGTTGTCTATTGCTTGGCTTAAATTATGTGGGATTTATCATATAAATACAACTCATTCTCTGTAGAAAAAGGTCTAAAATATTCTATTATCTACACATCATTTTGGAGGGTGTACTTTATTATCAACTGATATGCTTTTCGTGAAATAGAATCTCTGGGCTCCAAGTACTTGACATCAGTGTGGAAGCAGTCTGCCTGTTTCAGGAGGGCAGTGTCCTGAATCTTGCTCAGCAAACATCAGGGAGTGATTTTACCTTTCAATTTAGTTATAAGCACGTTGATCCGGCGTCAAGGACTCTCTTGGCTCGTGATTTCATGGCTGGAGGCAGATTAGGACTTAAGGGTGGGTTGTGTGTGGTACTAGCAGGAGGCTGTATGCTCTCTTTGATTAATAAGTTTCTGACTTAGTGAAGCTGAATGCAACAGCCCTTGATAGAATTCTATGGTTTGTGTAAGTGATTTTTATCGTGGTATTCCTATGACCATTAATTGTGTTTAACTGTGTGATTACCTGCTTCTTTTGTCTGTTTTGGGAGTCATTCTGTCAAGCTTTTATTTTCCTGGGATAAACAGCCATCTGTGCCTGTAGTCAGTGCCATCCAGGTCAGAATCAGTGCAGAAAAGGTGCAGAGCTATCTGGTAACTGAAGATGCTGTGGGTGAGTACACGAAATGTTCCAGAAAGATATGCCAGAGGCTCAAATTATGTAATGCCTCGAGCAGGAAGCCACCGAATTATGTGTGGAGTGTGTCAGCAGCAACAGACTGATGTCCCTGGCAAGGCTCCACTCCAGGAAGGAGCTGGGCTTTCTCAGAAGCCGCACACGAGAGTGAGCGATGTGGCAGCGAGGCCCTTGCTGGAACAGCCTGGCCCACGGAAGGCAGGAGCTGGTGGGAGGCAGGGTGTTGACACCACGTTACTCAGCGTGGTTTCCTGCCCCCAAGTGTGAGAATGACAGGGAATTTTTCAGGTTTTCCTTTTGCCTTTGTGTGTTCGTGGCTCTTTTGTTGTTTCGGGGATTTTTTCCTTACTCCTAGATCCCGAAAAACAAAATGAAAAAGAAAGAAAGGACCTTTTTAGAAACTACACATCCAGGTTAGGGATATACAGGCAATTCGTGTCTGAAAAATGTTGACAACTGTGTGTCTAAAATTAACTAATGAGCTATGGTTGAAGTTCCTTTTTGGCACAAAATGACTGAAGGTTTGGTAGGTGATGATCATTTCAGTATATTGACAGACTAAAATTGTCATGTTTAAATTAAGACTAATGGTCTTTTCTAAATTGGGTACTTGTACTTCACTTTTAATTAGAATGCGGCAAAAGGTCCTTATTGGAATTCTAAAGTTATGCTCTGGGTGATTATCTGTAACCAAGTGTCCATCAATGGGAAAGTCATAGACCTGGAGAAGTGTGTTCCTGTCAGGCCATTCTCTCTGAGCATTTCAGAGTGACAGGTGAAAAAGAATGTTAGATCCCTGTGGATGAAAACTTGTTTTCTGCTTGAAAATAAAAATAAAAGGGAAAAAATGTGTTGACAAGCCCAAAGTCTTGATGAAAGTCATCCATCCTTTTGAAGAATCATTATGATTTACCTGGGTCTTTTGCAAAAGTTCATGCTCTCCTGGTAGTTTATGAGGAGGTTCAGTCATGAAGAGAGAGGAAACCTGATGCCTTGTAGAGGCTGCCCTGGAACAGAGGCTGGGCAGAGTGAAAGGATAAAGGGCAGGGATTTATGGAAAGGCCTTCACAGGGCGCACCTTGGGCAGTGCAGGAGTCTCACAGAGACTACACCCAAGATGGACACAGCCACATGTTTTTTGGACAGACAGAAGTTCTGTCCATTTGCATATCAGAGGTTAATTGTCCAATTACAGCTTCAGGCAGTGCAGTCCCATTCTCCCAGTTTGCTCCCCCCCAACTCCCTTTTGTTTCCTTTTCTGGGGGCCTGAGACAGTGAGGTGTGGTGAGGAATTGTTGTGTCTGACCAAAATGGGAAAAACAGTAGCTAACACTCTGTATGGAGTTCAGAGTTATACACTAAAGAACAGCAGGATTACAAATATATGAAACTATAAAAGCTAAAATCCTAAGGCATCAGGCCCATGGGGTATATTTAAAGTGACAGGAAAGGTCAGGTGACAAGTGAAGAAACACGTTGTGCTTTCCTGGGCAGTAGTGAAGAAATGTGTGTTGCGGCCAGAATGAACTTTGGGCACATCAGAATTTGATGCCTCTACACCTACCTTGGTGTTCAGGTGCAGCTGAAATCCTGTGATATCTGGTTAGGTGTTCAGGAAGTGAAGAACATCAAATTAAAGATCCCTTACAAAGGAAAGCAGGCGCTGACATACTTAAGACCAGCTTCTTCCCTTTTAAAAAAAAAAAAATTTTCTTTAGAACATGAGAAAAATGAAAATTGTAGGGTTTTTGTATTTTAGCCTTTACACCCAGCTCTGGAATGAAGGGCAAACCTGAGGCTGCAGCCGCTGTCCATTCCTCCATTAGTTGTTCTGTTACTGTGAATTACAAACTGCTCAGTGATTCTGTAACTGAGACTTCACTCTGGCTTTAAGTGTCTCCCTCAAAGAATTTACAGTCTTGCTGAAAGGGCCACTGGAGATTTTGGACACAAACAAGCTTCTGAAGAAATACTTGACTGGTGAAAAGAGAGAGAGAGAGATTCTTGGTATTTGCATAACTAGAAAGAAACTGATTTTCCTCATTAAATTTATGAGATTGTACTCATGTGTTTACATGGAACATGAGAAATTCCAGGGCCCAGTGGCAATTCTGCCCAGAAAGCTGTAGATGATTAAAACCAGTTGGGAAGCAGGTTCTGTTTCTGGTATGTGCATTAGGGATGGTGGGACGCTCCTGGTTCCAGTGGAGCTGGGCCGGATTCGACGCTGATGTAACCGTGTTGAAATCTGACCACGATCTGCAAGAGAACAAAAATGTCTGAGGTCTATCTCTTATTGCAGACTAGCAGAGTAGTTTGTAGGCTTGAAAATGTTCTTGTCGTGTCTTTGTTTTCCCAACACAGACGTGTTTTGAACAGTGAGTTTATTTTAGCATTGAGTTGGCTCTAATTGACCCAGAAGTAAGTGTAAGGATGCTTTTGTGTGAAGCTGAGAAGTCCTGGACACCCAGTGATATCTTGTCATGTAATTACGAGCTGCTGAGGTCAGTCTCAGAGTGCACCAGCAAAATGAGTGATTTTGAGGCATTTAAAAAATAATTTAAAAAAAATTGAAATCACTGTGTAGTCTCTTACTAGAAGAGACTAGTGCTGTCAATATTTAATGAGAAAAAAGTATGTAGCCATCATCCTCTCAGCATTGCTATTGATGATTTGGAACAACTTCTTTTTTAATAGACATTTTTGGCAACTTTGGGCGGATTCAACAGAAGAGGAAACTATTTTCTTTAACTGCCCTCATTGCTGTAATTGTGATTGCTGTGGTTCTCATTCCCTCTGGTCTCATACTTGGGGTGTTTTATGTACTATGAGTTCTCAAAGCAAATGCTGGACCCACAACATGCTCTGGCTTCCCTTGGCTGATACATTTGTTTTCTGCAATCTGTTTCTAATATTGAGACTTTTTTCTTTCCTTTTTTTTTTTCCCCTCTTCTCGTAGAACTTAAACCTCATAAAACTGAAAAGTATCAGGTCATCAGGTCATATTTAATTCTGTGTATGTACCTAGTGCATATTGAGATGTTCTCAACTTTAGAGTTCAATTTATTTTTTCTGTAAAGGAAGAAAGATGAAGCTTGATGGAAGAGAGAAAAATACAGCTTCAGATCTAACATGCAGGAGCTCTTGATAGAAATTAATTTGGAAAAGCAACAGTCAATTTCATATTATTTTCAATAATGCTGAAGATAGTTTTTTTTGTTTTTATAAAATATTTTTTCTTACGAAACATGGATTTCTAATCCGAATTTGGATTTGACTTCATTTTTGAGCACTTTCTTTTCATGTACATTCCTATTTCTGCAAACCTGCTGCTTTGCTTGCGGAGGGCCTGTTGTGCTCATGTCCATTTTAAGGTCTCACGCTTATGACTTACAGATGGAAATCAATTGCGTTTGTGCATTTTAACAAAAAGAGGGGTAAAAAGCAATAAAGCAGCCCTGCCCACTTGTGCTGTACAGAAGAATTGGATGCCCCTGTGCTGCCCCTTCCCCTCCAAAGATGGGGAAAGAAAAAAGAAGTGGATGCTCTCATCCTTCCAAAGTGTTGGCAAAATCAATGGAGCAAATATGTTTTAGCACTAATAACCGTGGCATAATTTACTTTTTACCCAAAGCTGGGATGATAAAGAGACCTGATTATATATCTCAAAATAAAATACTTTATTTTCCCTGCTCCACCTTTGGTCCCCATTGTGTTGCTTTCTAGTTTTAAATGCTTGGAAGAATGGGTACCATGTGTACGTTTCACCTGCAGCTATGATGTTTCTGCTTAAATAACAGGAATTTAAAAATAAAATGAACTTCAAACAAAAACTCACTGAGCACACAGTATTTGTTTGCTATAGTGTGAATATTCTGATCCATAAGGAGAAATTATTTCTGGGGGAAAAAGAAGGTCTTGAAGTAGTTTACTGTGATTTTGTTAGGTAATTAAATACAAATATGCACAATTAAAGCTTTTCTTTTTTTTTTTTTTTTTTAGGGAAAGGAAGACAGTCCTTACAATGTGAATTTCTACGGAGTAATTTCTGATTTTTAAAAGGTATGCATTTTCTGTTCTTTTAACATTTTAATTCTGTTTTTTACAAGGTTATTTACCTCTAGTTTAAAATGCGGTTTGCTGTTGCGATGCTGCACGGTCCATATTAGTAGAATGAAAAATGTGTTCTGAAAAAGCAGCGGTCGGGGTTCATGAGAGGAGAGAGGTTATTAGAAATTTAGGTCATAACTGCAAATTCAGATGATGCTGTGCTCTCCTGAAACCAGATATCCTGGCATTAAGGAAGTGTGTGTGTGTGTGTGTGAGGTTGATCAGACACAGACAGATGAGGGTATTCAAAGTTCTCAGAGGCCTTATCTTTTTGAAGCCTAACATTCTGGAAAGTACGAATGAGGAGAAATTGTTCTTTTGTGTGTCTCCCTCAGGCCCGATAAACTCCGGTGATAACCATTCCTAAACCAGCTGCAAAGGCAATTTAAGTTCTGGAGTCTCTATGTAGTTCCAGCAGATTCTTCTCACCTTATATTTGTGGAGAGCAAGTTCTTACTTTTTTTAAGTACTCAGGGATGGGTCGCTTGCACATCAATTTATCTTCTCTTCCTAATCTAAGTAAAATTTTATCCATCCCACTGGCGTAAAGGATTCTTACCCTACTGGCTTCTGCTCTCTGAAAATTCCTTTTCCTCCAGAAGCTCCAAGCTGGCACAAAATTCCAATTGCTCTAGCAATCCAGGCCTTGAGCAGGCTCAAAAGGTTGCTGTGGCAAATGTCAGTTTCTGGCTAATCCAGACTGAGACCTCAAGCTTAGCTTAGGTAAGTTCTTTGACTCCTGTCCTACTGCACAGGAGCAGAACAGGGCACAGACTTCATGCACTACTCTTCCTACTGAAATTTCTGGAAGTGGTAATGATGAGATGGTGCATTTGCTTTTTGTTGTTCATCTAAAACCATAACTGAATTCACATGAGAATTCTCCGATGTTGTCTGAAATGAAGTCACGTGAGATATCTCAAGTGAGGATTCCACTTGCTGATGGATCTGCTCTAAAGGGTTCATTAGTAGAAAAATTTCGTTGCAGGAATAGTCATTGCCACCAAAGGACGTGGTTGCGGTGTTGATCTAGAATTGCAGAATAAGAAGTAAAGGTACAAAGGTTGTAGGCAGTGCTTTACCTATCCTACCTTGGCATTAGTCATTAAAACACACTTGTTTTTTCCTTGTTTTTCGCTCCTGGTTTATCCATACAGTGTATGCCACAAGCATTTGGGAATCTGTTGCACTGTGACCTGGTGTTCTGTCACAGTTGGTTTGTTTGTTTGTAACTGATAAAAATAATTCTTCTGTGGGCACAAGTACAGTTTAAAATAATTAAAAGGAAAAAAATAAGCCTACATTGGCCAGAAATAGCTTTCTTGGAAAGTAGAAACTTCTGTAAATATCTTCGTAGAGCAATGGTCTGAAAATACAGATAGGGCTGACTTCTTATCCAGGTGCAACCGTAGAAATCTTACTAGTAAGAGACCTAGAATGAATTCCCATTAATGGCAGAACTGTTGATTCATTTGTTTAAATTGATAAAGGAATAGGAGATGATTGAGTCTACCTGGAGTGTCTGTTACATTTGATGCTTTCAAAATAAGAGTAAATAATAGAGGGAAAAGCCCCTTTGGAACTCGTGAAGGAAGTTAGGAATGTTGCTTTTCATTTTCTACTGGATCCTATTTTTAACCATTTAAACATAGCATGAAGAAGGATATGCCATAAGCTTTACACACCATCCTGAAAGTCAAAGACTTCAAAAACTTTGTGAAAAAAGGAACAGCAAATTCCAGAACTTCTGAATTTTTGCATCAAGTAAATATGAAGAGAACTTGGCTCAACAACAAAACAAAAGTAGCCCCAGGCAGTCACAAGTTGTACAGCCAGTTTTAGGGTCTGTGAACAGCATGCTGCAGTTAATATTGGTTGCATTGAGGATGCCTGGGAGAGGTTTTCTGGGTAGAAGCCTGTTAAAATATCATATTGTTAAAGATTAAATGGGGCCATTCTGTGCTATCCTGTATTTCATTGCAGTGTGATTCCAGGCAGTATTTCTTCAGGAGATGAGGTCAGGCAGTGCGTCCTTCAAGGTTTATTCTGTTTACATAGTGGTGGGTGGGAGGACAGGGGTGTGCAAATGGGAGATGGTGCCTTTATCTTAACACATCATTTACCTGTAATCATGTTCCCCTTAGGAGAGCATTAGTCATGTTATTGAATAATCAGGAGCTGCAGGAACTTTGACCCCTCTCCTAGTCTGAAAGAGATTGAGCCGAAGAGAAAACTAGCCAAAGAAAATCCTTTAAATAAATGATGGTTTCCAACACTGTTGAAAGGAGGGAGGGCTGAACCTCTGTTTAAGTTTGTAGTGTAAAACTGTGCATGATGTTCACTGGGCATCCCTGACTGGAATAATAATTAAAACAATGTACTGTTCATCACAGTTAGCTCATTGATTTTATTCATGAGCACTTCATCGTTGATTTTTATGGAGGAGAAATAAGATCCCTGTGGTATATTTGCAGAATTGCAGATTTTTTTTTTGTCAAGGACAGAGCCTGAATATTTGGCATGTGCATTTTTGATTAAATTACCTGTGCTGCTGTGGGTACTTGTGTGTCACTGTATCTCTGATTTGGGGAGCTAAGAGCAGCATTCCTTGGCCAAACCTCGATGAAGTTCTCTATGTAATGTGCCTGCTACAATCACAGAAATATTTTGCACTTGTTTTTCTTGTGCCAGTGTGAAACTCTCACACCTGCTGAGCATAATTTAGGATGAGTTTTAGTCCCAAAGTATTTGCTGCCTGGTCTTTACAAGGGGCATGGTAATTGGTCCCAAAATGGAAGTGACACTTTATAGGGGAGAGAATAAATAAAAGTTGCCCTTCTTGTTAGACACCAAAGCCATTTGCTCAGATTGCTGTTGCCAAAATAAAGAGGTTTTCACTTCTAGCTTTAGGCTGTGTCTCCACTGGATATCTTCTTACTGTCCCCGATAAACACAGCAATTAATATATTTTGGGGGGGTATTTTCTACCTGAGCTGGATTTTGCATCCATTTTAGCCATGAATCCCCCTACTGTTCTCTTAATCAGGTCCATTGAATCCTACAGCCTATCTGATTCTTTATCCATGTTATCTCTGTCTCCTGGAAATTAGTTCTTTTACATCTGAAAACTTACCTGCTGATCATAAGCAACATGCATAGCTTACTTAGGTGGGGTATACACTGAGTTTCCCTTCAGATGGTCAATGTTTTCTTTATAATAAAGTTCTCTTATTCTTAGCACATTTCTAGGTCAGGAATGCTTAAAATATCTTTGGTCATTAAAACTTGGAGTCAACAGTATAAAACAAAAATAGAGAAGCAAAAGAAAAATAAATGAAGCTTACTGCATCCAGATGAAGTATTGTTTTCCAAATATTCCCTGCTGCTTGTGACCATGTTGTTGTCTTCGTGCTTTCCTTTGGAAGACTGTTCTGTTTAATTACAGCAACATCCAGCGTTGTGCAGACCTCAGAGAGGTGAGCATGGAAGGGGGAGAAAATGCATATAGTGGCAAAGGCCTCAGCCTAAGAAAGATTGTTGGTTTAGAGAGGAGGCAGAGATCTGGAAGCTAAAAAGCAAGTGATGATAAAAGCATGCTGATCATTTCTGGCAGTTGTTACTGTCTCGGTTTTCAGGTTCTCTGTAGTTTCATGTACATTTAAACTGACACTTGTGATAAAGAGAATAGAGGCTGGGAGTGAGAATGGAGACTAATTTCTTGTCCCTGGATGCTTGTTCATACCAAAACCCTGTGTTAAGAGTGAATCAGGGACTGAGCTGGCCCAAAAGTAGACGTGATAAATAACATTCTAAAAGGTAATTTCTGATCTGGAGAAGACAAGGCTCCAGGGAGATCTTATTGCCACCTTTCCATATTTAAGAGGGTCTTAAAGAAGGATGAGATCAAACTTTTTACTAGGGAATTGTGTGACAGGACAAGGGGTAACGTCTTTGAACTGAAACTGGGTATATTTAGGCTAGACATAAGGAAGAAATTTTTTACAATGAGGATGGTGAAAAAATTGGAACAGGTTTCCCAGTTAGATTGTGGATGCCCCATCCCTGGAAACATTCAAGGTTAGGCTGGGTTGGTCTCTGAGCAACCTGGTCTAGTTGAAGATGTCCCTGATCATTGCAGGAGATGTTGGACTAGATGACATGTAAAGGCTCTTTCCAACCAAAAGTATTCCATAATTCTGTGATTTTTTTTTTTTTCCAGTCTGAGTCAGTTTTCATTTTTTCTGCCAGAGCAAAAGTTAATGGTGAAAGAATGAGTGACTGGTGGACTTCTGGAGAAGACTCCAAAGTTTACCAGACTGCTGCCTCAAATTGGTCTGTGGTAGGTCTGTCTGAAACCACGCCTGAATCATCAGACATTCTAGTGCAGAAAAAGGGAGGAAACAAATCTTGGCTCCTGTACATTTTAGTTGTTTGTGATAAGAGTTGTCTTAGGTTGTTTTCTTTGTCTGTGTATTTCTTTAAGTGACTGCCTTGTAAAACTGTCCCCTGAGAGATTTATCTGCCATTCCCCAGGAAAGAAAGACTATTTGCTGTTTTTTGAAAAGGTTTTGTAAAGTACTAAGTCATGGTGGTGTTTTATTCAAAATTTCTATTTCATCAATGCCTGAAGTTAAAGCTTCTTCTTTTAAAATGTGCAAAGACCTGGACTTGTATCCAAAAGTGCAGTGTGTGGGAAGAACGGGTCAGAAAACGAGAGACACAAAATGGCACCTTGTACTGTTTGGGCTCGATAAAACCTGAAGAAAGTGGCGTTCTGGCAAACCATTTTATTCTGTGCAGGTTCAGCTCTCTAGGACACATTGGGGTTCTTTATGAAGAAAGAACCTCTTTAGGAGAGGGCTTTCCCTCTCCCCCTTCTTTTCTTTTTTCTGGTTGTTTTCTTAGTGGATTGAATTGGATCCAAGAGCAAACCAGAGCACAAGAGTCTGCTGTAATTATCCAGCAGGAGTGTGTGTCTGGAAATGGAGAGAGTAGAGTGGAAGGGAGTGGAGGGAGGAAACTCTTCCCTTTCTTGTTTCTCAGCCTACCCAAAGCTGGCATGACTCAGTGCCAAAGCTGGAGGGCAGTGGTGGCAGAGATGGTGAGCGACATTCCCATGTTCCCAAGGGATCCCTCTGCAGACAGATCAGTGGGATTTTTGCCACTGACTTCAGCTGAGGCAAATTATGAGAGAAATGGAGAGTGAAAGCATAAGCAGGATGATCTGAAAAGTGTGGGGAGAGCTGCGAGGTAAGGGAAGCAAGGTAGCAAAAGTGGGAAATGTCGTATTAAAACTGTCAGATACAGGAAATACTTTTGTGGTGGGGAAGAAAGCAAGAGGTCATGTGCACAGCTGAGTTTGGACAAAATGTTTTATTCATCTCTGACTCTCTTCTCCTGTTGAAACTATCTGCCAACACCTACTATTGATACAGCAAGATTGCTGGCCTGTTGGATGCTCTTTTTTAAACTGATGTGTCTTCTTATGTCACATGAAGAGTGACATAATCTTTAGCCCTTATTGCTTTCTGGTGAAGCCAAAAAGGAAAATTACTAAATTATTGCCAAAAAATACATAGTATTTAGAATGAATTTTTTTTCTTCCAGTGTCTTCAACTACTCTAAACTCTAAAATTGTAGAAAATTTCAGAGGGATGTTTGCTCTAACTGCTTTTGTGGTCTGATATGCAGGAGCAATGTTTGGTTGAGTGTTAAAAAAAAAAAGTGTCAACAGATGCTAATCAAGGGCAAAACTTTGCAGTATCTTACAGCTTTCCCAGAGCTTGCTTTTGTTCTACTGTTCATATCTAATCTGTTGTAATTTTGCTCTTAAAATGAGTATTTCAGTAGAGAACAGGGAGTGTGTGTGTGTGTGTTAGGAAGTCAGCCCTACTGCAGCTGTTTACCCAAACAAATCCCTTTTGATCACAGTACCTGTGAAAGCCGCAGTCTGCGAAGGTGGCACGTGCTGTTCCACATCGGAACGGTTTCTTGGAGGCAATGGAAATACCTGTGGCAAATGGAATTGACATTCAAAACTTCATTTATAACCATGGTTATTATGATTTTCTCGTTCTCTGTGTACATACTTTGGATCTACTAAGTGTAAATTTTCCAAGCTCGACAGGTTGCATAAGCCAGAAAAGTAGGAAATAACTCCCAAAAGAACTGCTGCCAGATCTCTGAAGCACGTATTGAGCTGTTTGATCTGAAACACAATGTGTAAGAGTTGCTGTGCCAAGTTTTGAAAGGTACAGTATGTGGAGTGATGAGACTGCTGTCTAGTTATTTTCTGTACCCAAAGGGGAACGACACACAAATAGGGAATATTGTTTATTTCTGAACGACACACATGCCGCTTTTCAGTTGTTGGTATTTTAGCTGCTGTTTCTTCTTCTCAAAACTATTAAGACTTCTTAAACATTACAACGAAAAGTACCAAGTAAACTTAGTTAGATTTCATAACTGCACTTTTTGCTCTTTGATCTGTACCAGACTGAAAATTTGGATTGTAAACACGATCATTATGAGATCTTTTGCAGTCTGGGTTAGCAGCTGGGAGGAACATCTCTGGAGCTACTGTAGATACTGCAAATATTTCTTGTGTTGATGTATAAACTGCTTTTTCAAGATCTGCAGCACCGCTTTCTTGGGCATTTGTACAGTTGGAAGACTTTGACCATTTATGCTGGGTTTGCAGTGGGTGTTTTTATAAACGACCTGATGATCAGATTCCTCCCTTACAAAGGAAGCAGCGCTTCACTCCCCTCATTAAATCAGATGGGCAGATGCGTGTACCCAGCTCCTGGTTGTGAACATTTGGTCATACAAGCCTGTCTAAAAGTCTTGTGGGTCTGTCTGCCTGAAACCTAGTTGGATTCCTTTTTTCTCTGCAGGCCTTTATGGCCTGCTTTTATGTCAAGGCATTTGTTTTTAAGGATGCAGTAAGCAACTAGCTAGGTATTCTGAAAAATCTAAAAAATAAACTTCTGTGTTTTAAATTTTTTGGGGAGTTCTTTTTGTACACATCTTTATTGAACAATTTGTTGTCTGGATTCTATAGAATATTTTTTGTTTTCTTTTAAGCTGTGTTTAAACACAGTTGGGAAAATGGGAAGTTCACCCTTTAAAAATGTTAAGCAGTTTGAGGCAGTTTCCAGCTGCATATTTTGAAGGAAATCAAAGGCTTTCCTCTGTTCATCACTGATATATCAGCATGGAGGCTCTTCTATTGCCGCATACAGTTTGGAAGCAGATTTTCGTTATTAACACTCTTCTTTTCTGTGTTAATTTGCACTGAGTGTGCTGCAGAGGTGTTGGTGTGTTGGTGGGGGGCAGTTGTCGTGTCCCCTGCCCAGTCAGTGTGCTCAGCCGTTTTGCCTTGGCTGTGCTTTCCCTGTCCCTTCTTTTCCTGGCAGTGCACACGAGCTGGCAGCAGGTGACACAGGACAGCAGGTGACACGAGAGCAGGAAATGATGCCATTGGAGCCACTACCTGTTGTACTTGTGGCCACAGCAGAAGGTGCTGGAGCCAGTATTATAAACCCAAACCCCAAGCTCTTTGACAGTTTGCTGCTTATCTTTGCTGTGCCTTTTTATTTTCCTTTAAGAATTGTGTCCAGAACATGAGATTTGTTTCCTTATCTTGAGTATTTTTGCTGGCGCTTGATGTGACTTGATATAAACAATGTGAATTCGAGTCCAGTGGTTGAATGTTAAAACAGCTTCCCACATGTGTTGGTTTACTGCCAGGGAAAGAAATACAGCAGAAATGCTGTATTTAACCACCAATCAAACATTTATTATTGTCGAAAGAATGACCTGACAAGTATAGAGCTGCACTGAAATGTACAGGTTGTATTTCATGGAAGGGAAAAGCTTTATTAATATTTGAAGAATGGCTTTAATTAGTCTGACTGTTGGTAGGTGTGTTCATTTTCTCGATGTACATCTGATATAGCATTTTTCACCAACTTATAATTGGCAGTTTCCCATAGGAAATAATCATTATTGGTATTATAAAAGCACTTCGTATCTATCACATTTGGGAAATGAAAGTTTTGCAAAGGTCAGAATAAAGTGTGCCCCCAATTATGCTAATAACTCATCCCACAAATGATCCACCAGAAGGTTTAATAGCTTGGTAGTCCTCCTTAGATTTTCTGAGAACAGGAAGAATTAATATTACATCTTGACACTCTACAGAAAGGTGAAAAAAGTAATCTTCCTTCTCTCTAGCTTTGGAAGTTTGTACCTAAACTCTCTTAGCTGCTTGAAGATCTTGAAATGTTGAGTGGGTTTCAGCTGGGATTTTTTTTTTGTTTTGTTTTTATTAAGAATTCTTTTTAGAAGCATTTTGTTCCTCTTCACACTGAAGTTGGCATCTTTTTTTTTAATGATCCCATGGTTGCAAAAAGTAGCGTGTTTTGACATTTGGAGATTGTACCTTTTATTTGGAATTTGACAATAAAGTCTAACAGATTGATTTTTTTTGCTAGATTGCTGAAGTAATTTAAATTAATAACTTGGTAGGAAATATTAGAAGTTATTAAAAAACCCTCTTCAAAATGAAAATTTTACTGCAAACGAAATTTTAATTTTGCTTTTCACCTGCCAAAAAAAGAAGAAAATCCGTCCTTTCCTTTGAGAGGTATTGCACGTCTGCACTCAACACCAAAGACTGGTGTAACTAAACCATCCAGAGGTTTTCCAAAAATCACAACAAATCTTCAGGATAGAATTAGTTAGAAATTATTTGTTCCTGGGTTTTCTTACTTGTGTAACACATCCACCGGAGAGATTTCCTTAGAACCAGGAGCTCTGTGTTGCTTGAAATGGCTCTTTCTTTTTGTCATTTTGAGGCTAAACCATTACTAAAAGGCTAGATGGAATGGTTGACTCCTGAGAGTGTTTATCCCAATACATCCATAGTTCCTGTGCATCTCCTGAGTTGTTAAAGAACCCATTAGGAGGGCAGCCCGAAAGCTAACATTTGCAAATGTCTGCAAATTGAATTATAAATGTCTCTGATAAACAGAATGTTTGCTGCACTGTGTCAGCTCCACTTCAAGGTCTGGCTGTACCAGGTACGTGGGTTTTGTAAGATACTTTGGGAAGATATAAAAGGCAATGAAGTAAGCAGCTCAGATTCACTCATCTCATGGGGTTTTTTAAGTGTAGAAACATTTTTCATTGCATTCTTTGCTTTAAACTATTGTCCCTTTTCCAGCGAAGTGTTTTCTGTAAGCTTTACTTAAACAGAGATGCAGATGGTTTATTACTCCTTTTAGAGGAGCCGTAAATGGGGAATATTGACAAGTCTGGCACTGAAATAGGAGGCTGTTAGAGATTTCCCTCCCCTGATTTTATGGGCTGGCCTAGGAAAGCTGCTGCTTCTGCTTTAGTGGAGGTGTTGTTTTGCTGCTTGCAGCCATGAGGGTTATAGCAAGACTGCCTTCATAAAATGCCTCTTGCAGGAACGTTCCTGTAGGACAGTTTTTGAAGAAGCAGTGCCGGCAAGGCCTTCCTTGCACAAACAGGTATTGAGTGTGTTCTGGGTGCAGCTGACCACACGTGTAAGTAAAGAGAAGGACAGGAGCAGGCTGTTGGCGGACTTTAAACGTCAGTCTTGGTTTTGTCCTCCTGAGAATAGTCTTCTGTTTTGGCATTTCTTTATTTTTTCCATTGTCAGTTGTGATAAATGCTTATATTAAGTGCAAAGACCCTTTGTCTCGGCTGGCTTTTTATACTCAAGTTCTCTCCACAGGCAAATTACTCTTCCTCAGCTTAAACAGCTCAGTTCAGTGAGGAGACGTTATTAACTCCTGTCAAGCTGTTTTTACCTAGAAGATTATTTCTATGCAAATGTTGTGAGGAAGGGGTAAAGGCAAATTTGTCAAACCTACCTAGTAAAACACGTACACATGTGATTCCGTGAAGGATTCTGTTTTTCATAGCCTACTACAGCCTGCATGGTACAGTCCAAAACAAGTTTTCCAGAGCAAATCCTAAGTTTTGAGTATGGGGCACACAACAGAAGGTAAAATTAGGGTCCAAAAGTAGCTTTATTCAGCACGTGTAATGAAGTACATGGCAGTATTTACATTTGATTAGGTGTGTGCTGCACTCCGTGCTCGGTGATGGTTTTGTTAAATGTTCAAAATGGTGTGGATTTTATTCCATAGCTGTGTGAACAATTAAATCCTCTGAAATTTTTCTGACTGTCCTAATTATTTTTTTTTCCATCTGAAGCTTTGCTAATGCAGGTCTCATCACTGCTTGCTCTGCCAGAGAGTCAGGTATGTCTCCTGATGGTACTTGTGCTTTTAGACCAATGGGGACAAAGTGATCCAGTTTTTCCTTCCTTCCAGGTACAATTATGGGTCTCAATATAATAAAAATAAAATGATTGAATATCTACAGAGGTTCATATGGCATATTTTCCATTTATTTTAAGTTGGGAAGCTAAAATATCTTAATTGACAATCCCACAAGGTTTATTTTTTATGCGCTCTCTTCTCTCTCTGCGGTTCTACATTTTCAGGGTATTGCTAATTCTGTAAATTTAGCTATCAGAGTATTGTAATTTAAGGCCAAATCCTTCTCACAGTTGAAAGAAAAAATTGAATGGTTTTATTGGAGTAGAATCAGATTTAAGGGGCAGAGCTTGAATAGTTTTTAATTATTCTAATCCCTGGACAGCTTTTCAGCCAGGACACTTCAGAGGCACTAATAACATTTTATATCAGTTGAGTTTCCCCTGATGTAAAATATAAAGATCATGAGTTTTCTGTATAGCCTGCTAACATCAGAGGCACCAGTTTTTCTAGTTGCATTAACAGGCTCGAAGAAAGAAGCCGTATGAATTTGTATTGCGGTGGTTTTGTGGAGTGTTTTTGCTTGTTGTTTTATTTTGACCTTTCTTTCCTGTGGGTCACTTCAATTTATTAACTTAGTTTGCAACTGTTGATATGATCAGGTCTTTTCACAAAGTCTTGCAGCTCCTGTGGCAGGTTGTGGTTGAAATGCTTTATTTTAGTGCTTGAGTGTCTTATGTTCATATCTTGTACTGATGTACGAAAGCAGAGCATCAGAAAAGTGATGCTAGTCAATCACAGTGATGATTTTCTTCTTAACTAGTAGTTAAATCTTTAACCAGGCAAGTGTTGTCACTCCCACTCCAGTTGTGCTGAGCAATTTCAAAAAGTGGTGAAGTTTTGTTTATCAATCAGCAAACAAATATGGGAAGAAAAGCTGTGGTAGAACACAGTAGTGTGGTAATGGGTTGGGGGTTTGTGTGACTCTAACTTGCCAAATTAGTATTTCCATTTCTTGAAAGATAGGAAGAAGTGTGTCTCAGAATCTTACCTTGAATTTAGCATGGCTGCAAATATTCTTGCTGTTTTTTTCTCCATTTGGCTTGCATGAGAAGAAATATTTGTAGTCTGTTTTTGTTTAAGAGAACCCTGAATTTTCCCAGAAAACGCCAATAATTGAGGAAGCTGTATTAGGTCCTCTTGTTTGGTGGCAAAGGAGATTTTGTTCCTTTCCATGCATGTGCAGAAGGACAAAGAGAAGTTCCTCCCCTGTGGCTTCTCTAATGAGTTCTAATACAAAGCTAAGCAAGTCAGAATTTCTACACCCTGTTGAACCAAGCAAATCATGTGGTCACTTCTTTTTTACCCTATTCTGCTTTTAGCAGGGGATACAAAAGTGAATAATGTATTTATTTGCCACTGTGACAACAGATGAAATTCCTGATCTTCTTTTGACATGAATGGGAGCATTGCTCTTCTAGTTTGGGATGCCAGGATTTCACCAGCTGTGCTACTGGTTGCAGAAGTTAAAAGTAATTAAAAGCTAATTCTAGGTTACCACTGGACTGATGCTGCTGGAAGTAGTTCTTGGCTTTGTCATGGATAATGTGCTTTCCATCACCAGTGGATTCTTCTCTCTTGTTTTTACTGACCAAGTGCAATCCACTGCTGCTACACGATGGTTGTTCAGCCCTTTTGCAGTGAGGTGCTTTCCCGTACTGTACTAATTTGCTTTTTGAATTATGGGAACTGTTACAGGCTACTCCCAGGAGCCAGTGAATTAAAGCATTCCTGCAGAATTGCTGAATAACAGGGTAGAGCAGTGTGTAGGTAAACATCTTTTGGAGTTGCTGGGGTAGATGTGTTGGACCACAACAGTCAGCGTTCAGAGCTAAATTAAAGGTCAGCGAAACACAGAGTTCCTTCAAAAGTCCGAAGCACCACATGTGTTTGAATCTGGTTTTGTTTCTGGAGACATAAAAAGAGATGTTCCACACCCAGAAAAGTAGCAACTAAACAGGATTTGCCATGTCAGCTAAAAGGTGTGAAAGGGAAACCCATGTATTTTATACACCCTTTATTTTGATTTTTGTGCTGATATTAAACATACAAGTGGTTATGATGTACAATCTACTCTACAGAGGAAGGAAATATCACTTTTAACTTTTTATCTTTTTCACTGCTAATGATTAATGTTTCTTAACAATAACTCAAACCAGGACACATAAAACCTAAAACAGGGAGCTCTGAATCACTGAGTGGGTTGTCTCCAGTCCAATTTCTGTCTCACATGTAGTACCATATACATGTGAGTATGACAGGTAAGGAAGGGCTGAAAATGAAACCCGTGCCTCCTTATTGAAGGAAGAAATAAATGCTGGTCTGCAAAGACACTTTATGTAGATCATAGGAAGAAAGATTTTACATGAGGTAAATATATATATATAAAAAAAAGTGTGCTTGTGACCCATGATCTGTTTTTTCCTCAAGTCCACAGCATCTCAGATGTGCATCTGAGTTTTGTGTGTGGATAAGGGCCCTGGGGGTTATTGTGATGCTCCTATGATTCCCTTTGCCCTTTCTCTCTTTGCTGACAGATGCAAACATCTCTTTCTTCTTTCCTCAGTTTCCCCTTTTCTTCTACTGCAGCATCAAAGAATAGGATGTGCTCTTCTCACAGAGGTTCTTTGGATAATGTGAGGCTGAAGGATATTTAATAATCGAAGAGGAAAAGCTGAAAAGTTTTACCTCAAATAATCTTTGGCTAATATGGAAGAAAATGTGTAGTGCAGGCTTATCTAACAGAAGGAGCTGTGGCTGGTCAGTTGGTAGCATAAAGGGAGTGTGACTCAGTGACTGATGGTTTCCACAGTATTTCAGTAGTTCCAAAGTATGATTTCTTAAGAGCTTCATTTGAGAGCACTTAAAAGTTCCCCTTTATAATGCAGGAGGAGACAAAAGCATCATGGAGGCTGGCCATAAGGTTTGTTGTACACTTTTCATTTAGAAAGAAAAGTAAGTTTGTCTGACACTATAAAAATCAACTCTGTGTCCTGTGAGCTGTTCCCTGTTTGGTGTGGATGGAAAATTCTCAGTCAGTGGCAAGTAAGGTCAGCATGAACACAGCCTGCTCCCTAAATAATTTATCATTGATATGGTGTTTAGTTCTGTACTAAAAAATAAACAGGGACATTCCTTTTTTTGTTTACATAGAGATTTAGAAATAGTTATATTGCCCTTCATTCTTCTAGTTTTTATTAGAAAAGACATTGAAGACAAATAGAACAGTGACAAAGCTAATAATAGGTCTTTTATGGAATGTGACTTATTTTGCCAAACTAGAGCATTTTTACATCCTTCTGCTTTTAGGCTGACTCCTCTGTAAAAGTGGGAAAAGGGCAATACAGAGATTTGATTTAGATTTTATTTCAGCTGTGCTGAGTCAGAATTGCTTGTTGTTTTCTGACTCCATGTATAGTTTTTATTGTATTTATACATTACCTTTTTTTTGTTTTAGAGTTGAGATTAACTACTGCCTCTGCTTTTCCTCCAGTCATGAAACATCCCTGGAGACGTTCTGTCCAGTTTGCATATTTGCTCTCTCGGTGTTTGTGCTCGAATGTATGTACGTGCTCACCCGCAGTTGCAGTTCTCATGTCAGGTGTCAAAATGGACTTGGGTGTCCTGTAAATCAATAGGCAAAGTGCTGGAGCCTCAGGAGCTGGGGATGGGGCCCACTTGTGCACATTGCTTTGCCCCACAGAGTTTGGTTTATATCCTCACTTGCGTGATGCTCACATCGTGTGCATGAGGGATTTCACACACAAGTATTTGCCGAAGTAATTTTTAAGATGAAGTACTTCCAAGGGCAGGATGGCAGCTTTGTTCTTCAGAGTCCCTCCAGTGCTTCTGGCACAATAGGAACATGGAGCTGGCTATGAATAATTGAATGTCAGCAATTAGAACTGTTATTAAAATAGGAGGCTACCGTGACTGTGTTTTCTGCTCATTGTCTCTGTTCTAGCTGTTGTTCCTAAAAGTAGTGCTCACGTCTGAAAACTGAAAGCTAAATCTCTCTTGCTTCCCTTTGGTATTATATTTCATCCCACAGAGTAGTGGCATCCCACAAATGATAATTGCCACAGGTAGAAATAGTCTGCAGCAATAATAAGCACCAAAATACCCATCCCCAGCCCATGCAGCTGTCTGGAAATCCTTGCAGTATGGTTCTGGATTGCCTTCCTCTCATCCTCTCATGAAGGAGGGATTCACCTTTTCAAATATAGAGCAGTAACCTTCTTCTCCCTCCTCCCACTTCTCTCAATTATCAGGTGTGCACTATATCTAATTTTAAATTAACTTGTCACCCTACATCCCATCTGTAGGGGTTTACAATTTTAAACCAATTGCCTTTGAGGTGACTTTATATACTGTTCCATTAACATATACATATCAATTCTAGGGCACTTACAGACTACAGAATAAAATCCCCTCTTGAGCAACACATCTTTGGGGAAAAGAAGTAGCTTGCATTTGATTCGCTGTCGAATGAGAGCTGTGATATGTCAAAACCTAACACTGAGCAGGGCAGCTGAATGACTTGAATAATTGTTTTAATACAAGACAATTTAGGGTAGTCTTAGTCTAGATACTAAGTAAAAGACGGATTTTTCTTATCTTGGTAGTGTTCCATTATCCATGGATATTTTAGTACAATGCAGGAGAGAGTGAAACTATACTTGCCTGAATTTGTGAGTATATGCATGACCACCCGAGGTATTGAGTTGTCCACGAAAGCATTTTTACATTGATTTTAGTAAAGAATTACATAAGTAAAACGACGGGACTGTTAAATCCCTCGGTTTTGTGTTGTGCATCACGTTGTTATCAGTGGCATGATTCAGAGTGTGACGCTGCTGGGCTCACACTGTCTCAGCTGCAGGAAGGGCAGTATTCCCACTTGGCTCATGGTCCAGAGGCTGCTGTCACCTCGGGCGGGAAGGAGCTTTCTGTGGCTGGAAAAAGCACTGCTCAATTTTATAGTGCAGTCCAGAGCCTGTGCTTCATTCTTTATCCTGAGGAAAACAGCGTTAGTAGTGTGATACAGAAAAGTCACTTTCCTTGGGAAAAGACATTTTTCTTCCCTTTTCATGCTGCTACAGCTGTATTCCTGCCAGCAAAGATGAAGTGATTTGGCTTTCCAGAGGTTGTGACATAACTGATAGTTTCTTTCACAGCAAAAGAGAGCCTCCCTTGCACTTCTGTGACAGAAGAACTGAGACATGAATAACTTGAGTACCAAAAATTGGCAGGTCTCTAGCCCAGTCCCATTAGCCTGCAGGCACCTGCCCCTAGCAGGCTCCCTTTTAAAGGAAAGGCAGCTCAGTGCTGAGGGGTCCCTTGGAAACGGCAGCCAGGAATCAGGACCTGCAACAGAGGCAAAGAGAAGGTGCTCGTGAGGGAAGGCAGGGAAGAGATGATGAAATAGTTTGGCAGAGTGAAGGTAAGGGATGATGGCAGCTGTGTCAAATACCTGTGTGTTTGGGTAGTAAGAAAACTGGGGATGATTCACCCCAAAATAGCTACAAGGAGCTGATTGCAGATCAGCTGTAATCTGAACATAATTTTCAGCAATTTATTATGCAGGCCTCATTTTCAAAGACAAATACAGGCAAATGCCATATCTTGGGATCAAAGGGAATAAAGTGCAGTGAAATGTCAGGTGGTTGTCTCAGAGAGACTGAGCCTCCAAGGCAGCCAGACCACGCAGTGTGCCAGAGGCAAACCTGCAGAGTGAACCCGGGGAGGCTCTTTAGCTCAGTGACCGTGGAATGTTTTCCACAGCCGTGCTGTAATAGCTGCAGCGTAGATCTGGTTTTATTTTGTGAAGGGGTAAAAAGGCAGCCAGGAGGTGGCAAAAAGAAACATAATACTGGTAGAGGAAATAAAGCTGAACCATTTTAGAACTCAATCGGTTTTTCTCTTTTCCCCTTTTTTTTAATTTTATTTTTTTAAATGTCAAGATACAAATCAAAATATTCTTCCAGTTAATTGCAGCGTGTATCACCCAGCTCTGCCTACGGAAGGGCAGAGAAGGGCGGAGGTCAGGTAAAACTTTGGCTCGTGGCTCAGCTCTCCTTGCTGCTTCCTACCTGACTGCTGTGCTGCAGTCACTAAGGCTTTGTCTAAAAATCCTTTCTCATGCTATTTCTTTGCTTATGGCTTAAGGAAAGTAAAATCTCTAAACATACAAATGTGCTCCACTTTAATCCAGTGTGTACAGCAAAGGCAGTCAGTGAGAGAGAAGCCTTGTACTCTTGGTATTTACTTATTTTTAAGTAAATGCATCTACTGGACTTACATTCACCTTTGTGCTTGTGGATACAAGCAAAAATGCCAACTCTTCCATGACACAAGTGTCTGTAATACTTAAACTAATAAAAAACCCAAAGCACCAAAGGGCTCCAGAGTATATGTTACTGCAATATTTTTTTTATCCTTAATGTCTCTCTATCTCAGAAAAACCTTAACAATGAAACACATGCCATACATTGAAAAAAAGTGTTCTAAAAAGTAAATAACTCCCACCTTGGTTTGGTTTCCTGCCTCACTGCCCTGAGTTGGATAAGTTGTATGTTGCCCAAGTGGACTACAAATGCTTCATTCTAGGAGGGAGAAGGAAAAATATACAAAACTTTTTGTTACATCTGCCCATATCTTACCTGCAAATAGCACCCATCCATATGGGTATGTAGAATATATAACTGTAAATAACACATTCAAAAATATTTATAAAATAAAATTATAAAAATGTATATGAAATAAAAATTACAAATGGGGACTTGTATATAGTTATGTGCATGCTTGTAGAGGTACGCTTCTAGAATACAGGAAAACCCAATCTTTAGGCAGGAGGCAACAAAAAAGAAAACCCCACTAAAATATCCAAACAGAAAATAAGTAGCTGCTCCATTTTAGAACAAAAGTAGCCTGAGGAGAATGTAATGCAATAATTCCAATGTTTATTTTTAATAGCTTCAAGATCGAGTTCTCCATGCCCAGGGTGTGAGGGGAGCGCTCCCTTTTGGGGCTGCTGAATCCAGCCTGGGACCGGGAGGATGTGCACTGGAAGAACTTTGTGGGTGCTGGAGGACACTGGGCAGGTTGGCTTCCATGGGAAGTTGGTTGTTAGGCACATGAAAATTTGCTGGCATTGACTTTTTTCTGTAAAAGACTTCAGTTTTTCAGGAATTGTCACGTGACTTTGGAAAAGTATCCTGGTCAGAACATGTGGCGTGGATTCCATGTGCAGCTTCACTGGATGGGCTGAGAGAGACTTGACCTAGCCATGGTTTTCCTCAGCTTCTGGAAAACTGCATAACCTAGGAAGCCAGTAATGTTTCAGACCAAACTGATGAAACCTTTTATTTCTCCTCAGTAACATTTAACACACCGTAAGTCACCTTCCAACTGGTAGCTTTCAGCTTTGCCCTTTATATTTATCTGAAGGCAACCACAAAATAAACAGTGGTATTTTTTCTGTCTTTCCCCAGTTTACTTTGTGCATTAGACAGTGCTCTGTAAATTATAGCTCCACTTTTTCTCTTGAATAGTCAGTCAGGCGTGTTCCCATTTCACTTGTGCTGGAGATCCGTTTAAAGGTTACTCAGTCCTAGGAGAGAGAGGTATGTTTAAAAAAAAAATAGAAAAATGAAATAGTAAAATTAAATGAATTGCTGAGGGAAGAATAGGGAGTGCACAGTAAAAAGAAGTTCCTTGGATTTGTTTTGTTACTTGCTTTCAGATTGGTAACGTTCTTGTTTCTGATGTTTCGTCCATGTCACGTACAGCTTCGTGAAAAGTCATAATGAAAATAACACTAATTTGATGCTATATCTAAATGTAAGACAATTCCTCCGTACTGGAATAGCAGTCTGGATGGAAGTTGAAGACTTCAGTTATTGGGGAGTGAGGTTAATTAAATTGCCTCTTAAAAACACAATGTCCTCCTGTCTTAGTGTGGTGCATATTTTGTTCCTATTTCAAGAGCTTGCTGCTTTTATTTCTTTGTGTTCTTCCCCTTCCTGTTCTGTTGGGGTATGGAATTGAGAAAGCAATTGAACTGAATCAAGTTTGGGGATAACTTTTTTGGTAGCAAATGGAAGGAAAACAAAAAGCTGAGATGGAGACTTGTTGCCTGAGGGAAAAATGCGAGAAATTTTGTTTTTAAAGGTAGGTTTCCCCAGGTGCCAGAAGATGGTTCGGGAGGGGTGTGAAATACCTCAGTGGAAGGAGCTGGTAATTCTGTCTATTCCACAGATATATTTGCAATTATTCTGTTTAAAAAGCATAGCTGAAACCTATAGAAAGAGGAGAAAATAGGTATGGGAGGAAGCAGCATATTCCAGCACAGGCAGATGTTTTGAGGTGTTAGCAAGTATTAAACATCTTATTCCTGGTGCTGCAACACAGCTCTCTGTAAGGAACAGTTTTGATTTTTCACTGTTCCAGTGAATTATAGTGCAGGCTTTAAAGGATAGCTTTTTGGTCATGACCTGTAACATTTTTTACTGTAAAACTGAAGATTAATCTTGGTTTATTATGTGGATTTTTTTCTTTCCATATTAGTAGTTTAAATTTTGGAAAGTTGGGAGGGCATGGAAGTTTGCCAGTGTTAATGAGATACAGTTTTCTATTTTAGTTTGGGAAACCAGCAGGAGTGATTCATGGAAAAAATCGTGTTTTATAAGCATTAATAGTGACTGGTTTGCATTATTTAGATGCTGTTTCATACTGCCCAGCTCAAGTAAGGACTCAAATAATAGGATCAGCAGTAAATTTATGGAGGAAAAATTACTACTTTTAAACATATAAACTTGCATAAAAATGAAAATACACATCTCTGAGACATACTTAATATTTATTTGACAACTACATAAGTTAAACATTGTATTTATTTGTTTGCTTGAATAAGATTTGCTTCAGATTTCTTTGTACTAAGATTTTTCTCTTGGATACATCAGCTCTTTTCATCCTTCCTGAGTGAAAAAAATTACCTTTCTGATAGCATGCTAATAAGTGATCATCTTTTTGATTTGTTAAATGTAGTAATGTACACTACATTTCTAATCTACACTATAAACACATCTACTGTCAATTCAAGGTTTAAAAGAGAACAGATGTCAAGGTTTGTGACAGGTATATGCAGCTGTATAGATTCACTTCTTGTAAACTCTGTAATGTGGCACAAATGCTTTATGAATATTTTTTAGGGCATTATTCAAGCTTGCCCAGGCATATTCCTACACAGTATTTATTTGTAGGCTATAGGAAAAGAGGACAAAGAGAACTTTCTCAGTACATTTCTGTAATAATGGAGTTACTTCAACTCAAATTGATGAACGTTCAGTTTTCAGCTCTTTGAGAGAAGCGTGGTTTTTCCTAGATTAGTGTTCACAGTAGTTTATTGTTTTTTAAAATAAATAAAAATTAATTAATCTCGCTAACATCAAAACCTGAAGTATTTCATTCCCCTCGGAGGTTTAAAACAGGCCTTTAAATGTATTTTGTTCGATGGATGATTTTACAGGGAGAGGATTTGATTTGTTAAATGTCATGCAGTGTTATTTGTGGGACTGTTTTCATTAATGGCGGTGTGAATAACAGCTTTCCTGAATTTATTCCTGTGTTTACTTTTGCTGAATCAGGATTTAATAAGCTCAGTATGTGGAAAACTGTTGTCAGTCTCACTTTTGGGCTTTGTTAAGGAGCCTGTGCTTATGAAAATAGAGATAAACCTTCTGTTAGTCAATGAGGAACATTTGGGAAATGAAGGAGTGTGCAGCAATTTTCATCTGTTCTTTTAACTATGAGCTAAATTAAAAAGTAGAATAGCTCTGAAAAAGCTTTTAAGTCGTACCTTTTAAAAGGACTACAGCAGACTCCATCTTCCCTCACCTTTACTCCACTGAGTAGATGCATTTTGCTTTTAATGTAAGATGCAATATATGATGGATTATTTTTCTTTACCCCTCTCTTTCCCTGCAGTGAAGGAATGGTTTTGTTCTGGTTATGTTTTGTTTTTTAAACTTTGATTTTTAGAACTTAAATCCTGCCTTATATTTTAAAACTAATGCTACATCAAGGTGGAAATTCAGTGATAACATGATATAACATAGTTTATATCAGTAAGAAATACAGAATGTGAACTGTAATTGCAGTCATAGAGTGGTCATTGCCATTACAGAAGAAGAAGAGCTGGCAGACTCTTTGCTGAGAAGCTCCCACAACTTCCGACAAAAGGCTTTTCCAGAGGCAGGGAGTGAGTGTTCTGTGGTCCAGGACATTCAGCTGTTCCTCTCAGTGATTAACTCAGCTCAGTCACTGCTGAGGAAGTTGATTGAGAACTGCAAGCCGTACCTTGTTTGACCTTTGTGTTCCTCTGGATGGAAGGGAGGCTTTAGGAGAGAGCATTGCACAGCCGAAGTTTGGCAGAGCACAGTAAACAAAGCCACCCTGTTCTGTTCCTTCATTTCAGATAGTACCTGTTCGTAGTGAAATCAGCTACACAGCCAGTAGAGACTAGAACATCTGCTGCAAATTTAGAAGATCTGCTAAAATCAGTAGTTCCTGCTAACTCCCCCAAAACAGAGGTGAAAAACCAGACGCTGTATTTCTCACTCAGTTCTGCATTTAGCCCGTTTTTTGTTTGCTTTTAAAGAAAAGGGTCTCATTTGCCACACCTATGAAGATCAGCCTTTCCCAGGTTCTGCTCAGGCGCTCTGATATACGGGAGTGTATTTTTGTGCCTGCTCACGAGGAGGAAGCTCTGTGCAAAGCCCAGGCAAATCTGCTTTCAGCCAGTCAAGCTGCCCTTGGTGTCAGGACAGCAGCTGTGCAGTGGGACCAGCAAAAGGCATTTTTGAAATACTTTCCTCCAGAAGCTCAGCCCAGTGAAAAGGAAGGTTGCTTCAGCTGTTCTGTACATGCTTAATGTCAGGAATACTTGAGGAAGTGCTGTGTGACCAGGCAGGTAGTAGCATGAGAGCACTGAATTGTTTTCTTTTTTATATCTAATATTGTTGCAAGTCCATGGGTGCTCACATCAGGCTGCTGTAATACCCAAGTAAGTCACTTCCTATACCTAAACAGCTCAACAGCCTTGTTAGGGTCAACTCACATTGGTTGATGTAATGCAAAATTACAGCCTTCTTGGTTTAAAGCAATAGTGATAATATTGATATTTTTAAAAAGTATTTGCTTATTAAGGAATATATCCTCTAACATCTGTATTTTTCTCCCTCCCCTTAAAGCAAAAAAATGTTAGCCCGTATCTTCAGATGCCATAAACTTCATCAAAATTTCTAGCTTTCACCAGACATGCATTCTTTCCCTTTTTCCTACTTATGAGGGAAGATATTTATTCTAGCCGTGCTCTCATATAATTACATTTTCCTGGTATTCACTGGGTAACAACAGCTGCCAATGTTCTGATCACTTACAGTCATAAAATGTTCCACATGAGTTAATTTCTGTTGTTAACTTACATGGTGATTTTGAAGTAATTCAAGACCTTACACTGTTTGCTGGTTTTATTTTCATTTGACTTTAGAAATCATCTTTTCATCTCTGCTTTTGGTTGAATTGAAGAATAGCACATCAAGGGAACAAAATCATAAGAGGTTGAAGAGAGCCCTAATCCCCTACTCTCCTGAGCCTTCTGTATTTCTCTCCCCACATTTTTGTTCTATTTAGACAACAGCTATGACTGATACTAAGCTTCTTGTGATTAGTGACATTCTCAAGTACTCATTGCTGCACTGATTGTATTTTGTATTGTATTTGCCTTCTAGTAAAATGCAGTATTTCTAATGATTTTATAATTTATTACATTGGGGAAATGAGGTGAAACTTTGCTAGAACAAGTTAATTAACATGCATAAAAAAAAAGCTCACAACGTTTCTTTTTTGGATGCAGAACTTTTTCATTTTATAAAGTAAACTTACAATGGAGTGGATGTTTCTAGATGTTTTTAAGAATCCTTTCCGTTTAAGGAGTATATTCCAAACTGAGATTTCCACAACTTTAAATCTCAAAGGAACTCTAAAACACCAGGAGCTGCGAGAGAGAAATGGGAGAGAAGATGTTTGCAGAAGGTGGCACAAAACTTAAAGTTGGTTGGTGCATGAGTTAAGGATAAATGAAGTATTAAGGTGCCATCCAGAAGAAAGGGCACATAAATGGCAGTGTTTACGTGCCCAGAGAAGTGTAGATATAGTTTTAGGAGATAATGTTGTCTAGCTCTACAAGTAGGATTGATCTCGCCTGGCTTTGGCTGCCTAAAACAAGGCATCTGTTTGAGCTGTTGTTTTGGCTTGTGAAGTCACAGGAGAGAATAAGGCATCTTTGGGGGAATGATTCATCTGCCTTGCTTCAGACAAATACCCATGGACGTTATGACTTTTCCTCTGGAGGTGTGACATTGTGCATTGATGAGAGAGCCAGACAGATAACTCAGCTGGGCACAGAGCTGAGGTAGGGGGAGATATTCCAGCTGCATTAAAGCCGTGTTCCCCCTCTCATTTTCTCTGTGAACCTAACTCTGCAGTTAAGGGGATTTGTAGTTCTTCATTTTTTACCACGTGTGCTGTTGTCCAGAGCTTACACAGAATCATTTTTCTTGTGTTGTTTAGTTCAAGTAGTTGCTTTTACAGTTGTTGAGTGCGCTAAAAAAAGTTGCTTACATTGAAGTGATGCAGTGCATGATCTGTTACTGAATTTCATTGAACATTATATAAATTAACACCTTGTGGTTTATATAGTTAACAAATGGAAATGGTAGGTATTTATTTTAATTCTAGAATAGCTGGAAAAGACCTTATTTGATTTGGTTTTTTTCCAGACAAGCAGATAAAACTTTAACTGAAAACTATACTAACGCAGCTTTGTTCCCCAATGGCAGTGTCTGCAAAAATATCCATTTGGTCTTTATCCTCAAACATCAAAATATCATCTGAGACTATTCACATGTCTATGGCCTACATAAATACTGTAACAATAAAGGGGAGAGAGGTCTCTGTCATGTTCCTAATGGATTAAGAATTTGATCTCAGTTTTTTGATGAGAAAGGTCGTGATTACTCAGATTGAACAGAAAGCCATTCTAAAGGTTACAGAACAAGAACCAAGTCTCAGCAATGACACAATAGTCTCTTTGGCCTTTATATAGTTTGTAATCGTGCACTGCTTACTGACCTTTGCAGATTAAATTTTATTTTAAGTCTCAAAAATTAATACCTTCTTTTTATTATATAAAACTCTCACAAATAGAAGACAGCACAAATGTTATGCCTCTCACACAGTTTGCTGATACTGAAGGAAGCTTTCTTTTCCCTCCATCATGCTGCTCTGCAGGCAGCTGTCAGCTTATTGTGGTGGGTCTGCTGAAGCCTTTCAGCCTCAGACGGGTGGGAGGGGGCCTCAGTTCTGCTCCACGCTTTGAGTGCTGCTCTGTGTTCAGGATCCACAGCCCCCACATCTCCATCCCATCTTCCTCGCCCTCCCGTGGCCTGCTTGGCCTCATCCCTTGTATTTTAGAGTGCCGCATTGGCATGGGAGCAGAGAAGTGAAGGCTGTGTGTTTTCAGCTCCCCCTCCCACCTTTCACCATGCGAAGAGCCTGGTCCATCTCCTCTTAATGCCGCCATAGGTACTGGTGGAGCTGCTGTTGGGTGTCCCCCTAAGCCACTCTCTCTATATTAGTAAGCTGGCACTCTGGCCGGGCTGGGATGGCTGCAGCTTGACCAGGTGTGTCCAACACAAAGGGGAACCACCCCGTGGCACCTCGGTGCCTCGCTAGCCAGCCTCCCAGCCCGTGCGGTGGAAGGCACGTAGCCCAGCGTGCCTGGGGCTTGTAGACAGTCCAGGTGTGGCCAGAAACAAATGAGCAGAGGAGGCTCCTCGGCCGGTGTTCCAATGGTTTATTGTAGAAGCTCCCTCGAAGGGGACCGGAGGCGAAGAGAACAAGATAAGAGACTGAGGGGCTTTAAAGGGATACAGGGAAGGGGGCGGGGATGGCATAGCAGGGACCTATAGGAAGGGTCAGGATGACTTACCTTAGGAGATACAAGGGGGGACTGTCAAATGTCCGTCAGGCAGACCGAACCCCTCCCTCAGGAATCCTAGGAATTCAAAGGCAGAAGCCATCTTCACAGAAGGGGGTTTTACTCTTTGGAACCAGCCCACCAAACGTCTTTTTCTGGGCGTGCCCTGGTTATTCGTGTGTTTGGTTCATTCACCACAGCATCTCTCCAAGGCAGACAAGCCCTGCTCCCGCAGTCTGCCCGCAGGGAAAGCGCTGCTGTCCCTGGCAGCCTCGTGGCCGGTGCTGGGCTTGCTGCAGTTGCTCCAAGCCTTCCCTGTGTGCTGTCCCAGACGTGGCCTCAGGAGCGCTGAGCAGGAGGAGGTAAAACCCCTGCCCTGCCCTTTAGCTGGGGCCAGGCTGCTGTTGCTGCTCTCTCCTGCCAGAGCACGCCGCTGGCTCGTGCTCCGCTCGCTGTTTGGTGCCAGGACCCTCGGTCTTTTCTGGGAACTGCTGAGCCCAACCACCTCGTTGTTTACCCACCTAATTGGCCACTTCTCCAGATGTAACATCCCAGCTGGATAGAAGGAGTGGGCCAACCTGTTCATCAGCTAATAAACTTTCATTTGTTTTCTCATGTTAGCACTGAACTTGTGCAAGCCTTGCTGGCTGACAGTGAAACCTCATTCTTGCTTATTCATCACTCCATTGTAAATGACTGAAGTAACCCCCAGTTACAGGTGATTTGCTGATATTCTCACAGCCTCCTGACTCCCATGAGAATAGGGTGCAGGTGTTTATGTTCTTTCCATGCCTATATCCACAGCCTGCTGCAGACACAGGATTTTCTCTTGCTCCTCTGACAAGAATGGATCAAAACTTGGCTTCTCAGCAAGAAGCTTTGTCTCAGTGCATGTTGATCATCACATTCCTGTAAGCAAAGTGAAAACAATAAGAATCCTCATCAATTTTGGTAAATCTCACTGGTTTCTTAAAAGCAATTTAAAAACTAACTGATTTTTCAGTCTTTAGTATTCGAGATTTGAAGTGGAAAAGCAGTTATTTGCATATTGAGAGGGTGCAGCATTTAACTATAAATGGAAAGGAATGAATTGCTGATGATCAGTGCTAGCATTTTTAGTTGTATTTTTGTGTTGAAGGCAGACTGTGCTCATAACAAAAAAAGCTGAACTCAAAGCACTTTGCTTTCTCTTGAAATATAATGCTGAATAATAATATCAGGGTTTTTTTGGTCTAACTTTCTCATTTGGTTTTCTGAAACTTCAGAGACTATCAGAACTGGGAGAATTTATTAAATAGAGCATTCTGTACTGAGGTTTTTAGTGCAGTGCTGCATGTCCATACTGGTATAATCTAGAAGGGAATATCTAGATGAGATTGTAAAATGGAATAATTGCAGTAGCTCAGAATAAAGCCATTGTTTTGTGAAATCAGAATAAGTAAGGGCTGTATAATTTTCATGTGAAAATCTAGTCCCAAAGGTTGATTAGAAGTAATATGGGGGCAACCCCACCTCCTTCTGATCTCTCACCAGAAGCCTTTTTTTGGAGAGGAAAGATGGCAATCCCAAAAGAAAAGCACTTTTTATACAACCACTTGCTCCTTCTGCAGAGAACTGACTTCTCTGTTATTTTATTGCTGTTACCCCCTTTCATCTAGAGGTGAAAATATTTTGAGCCCTCTGCTCGTATCTACAGATATTTACCAACTCTTATTTTTTAGGCAAGGGCTTTTTCAGAAGTATTGAAAGCTCCTAAAATTTTGTCCAGTGCTTAACACGAGACTATTCCCGTTAGATTTACTGGAGCATTTAGATACGGACACTTGTGTGGGAAAGTCAAATAGGTTCCTTTGTCACAGAGCCTGAGATAATTTGAATAACTTGCACAACCTTTTGCATGTTTGTGTGCCCCACGGGTCTTACATACATGGCATAGTCTGGTATTTAATGGGATTGCCTGCTAAGGGCTGTAAGTTACAAGAGTTATGGATGATAGTTAAAATAGTGCCTTCCTGCTGAGAAAGCTGAAGTCCTTTGTGAGCAGTAATTAATTAAAGCTCAAACCAGTCCCATGAGATGGCATTATCCTCTGTTTTACAGATGGTGGAACACAAAGGAGAAGTGTATTGTTCAAGGGTGGGTAGCCAGCCGTTGTCAGATCAGAGATTAAACCCCAGGCCTCCTTTTTGTAGGGCCGTGTTCTAATCCACTTTGTGTTTCCAGTGCTTTGAAATTTGCTGATACTTATTCTGTAAGGCAACTTTTTCATCTCATTTGATCTTTGCTATATGAGATGATCTTTGGGAAAAAACGGGGCATTCCATCGATCTGCTTTTGTTGTAAGTCTCCAAAAGGGATTAGGTTATAAATTCTGTCCCTTTAGTGCTGTCCAGACTAACTCCAAATGCAAGCACATCCTTTTCTCTCAGATCACAGTATTTTATGCTGGCGCTTTGCCTGTAAGAACTAGAACAAGATTACAATGCCACGTTTTCTTCTTAGTGTGGCCATTAAGGATGGGGTGGGAGTGGGTGTTCTGCTGCTCATACAGAGACAGCATCAATGGAGGAAGATGGGAAGAGAAAGACCTTTGAGCAGTTCGAGTGTCATTTTAAGAAATGTTGCTACTTAAAACTCCTGCTTGTGGTTGTATAAAGAGTTCCTCCTGTTAGAGGTTGAATGATGTCAAAGACTCTATCTCTGTTTTGGCATGTGGTATCACACAGCAGCTGAGGCTCTTTGGTTTGTGGGATTTTTCCAAGTGAAGAGGGAGCACATGTTCCAGTAGGAATTTCAGCACTGGCGTGTGTTTCCTCTGGAGGTGATGAGGATGTCATGTTGCGTCCGGGAGGCAATCTGGAATGCTGCCCTCATTGAATTTCTTTGCGAGTCTCGGTGAATGAAATCATCTGCTTTCTGTCAAAAGATCTGAGGGGAAGGAAGAAGGATTTGTTTTGTTTTGTTTTTTTCTGAGTAATAAAGTACTGTGTAGTAAACTCATTGACAAAATCCTTGTTTGGCTTTGTACTTGTTTTAAAAGCCTTCCTAAAAACCTTGTCTCTGAAGTAGTCTGCAATAGGTTAAAGTATATTAAAGTATGCTTCTGTGTAAAAACTCTTTGAACTTAACTGAGTTTGCTGACAGCTCTTAGTCTAGTGCATCCACAAAACCAAAATAGCATCACTCCTAAGAATTTCACTGAGTGAGATAAGCCAGTAGGGTCATCTGTGTTTTGCTTTTATTTGGAAATAAAACAGTTAATGAATTTCCTTAAGCATTTGTCTTTGGTTGTTAGGAAATAACCTGAGGATGAGTGAAGCTGGTGTTTTCTGTTTTACTGTAATTTATTACATTTTATGTTACTTTTATGTACATCAGTTTTTGCAGAGTGGCTCAGTAAGATGGACTGGAAAACAGCTGTGGTGATAGACTTGACAAAATCTTTCTCGTGGATGGACGCAGTGTTTGAGGTGCCAAGCAGACAGGCACAAGATGCAGAGTCCTCACCCAGAAATGTGTGAAAATACAGCTCATCACAACTTGTTTTCCCTTCAGAAAAAAAAAGATGGGGTGATAATATCAGTCCGATGATGACAGCCCAGAAACTGAATCACTGAAGAGAATGGGGGTCAGGCAAAATTGAATATAATCAAATGCATGTTTTCCATAAAAATCTCTGTTTTGAGTGGAAAACTTTAAACCAGCCCTATTAATAATCTCTGTCAAAATAAGAAAAGATTGAGTGAGGAAGAAACTATGCAAACAGAAAGTGAATTTAGCACAGAGTTAGTGCTGGCTGCTGGTTTTCAGCAATTTATTAACATTTGAAGGTAGTATGGTCAATAATGTTGTTTTGAGGAGTGAAGAGTGAAAAATGTGAGTGGCCGAGAAAGAAAGAAAGAGCGTCAGAGTGTGTAATAACAAAATGCTAATGGGGTAACACGGATACACGACAAGAGATCAAAGACTTTCCTGAAAGATGTGACAGCTTGCTGGTAGAAACAGGGATGTAACCTGGATCGCTTGCTATCCCATGCAAAACTAAGACAGGAAAGATTTGGCAGGGCACTTCCCATGTGGTTGGAAGTGGAAGGGGAAGGCTCATACTCACCCTTGCTTCGGTAATGTTGGTCCCTGCCCCATCCTTTTTCCTTGTTGTGATCCTTCTCAGGTGAGTCTTTGGCTCTGCTGAGACAGGGTGTAAAGCTGGGAATAGCAGGAGGTTTTATGTCTGGGCCCTGTGGTCTGGAATGACTCTGTTTGCTCAACTGCACACTCCCATGCTCCAGTGAATCATGTCCCTCTCTTTTGAGATGACACCTTGCTTTACAGAGCAGAGATTAGTGGAGCTGAGGGAATGAGCAGCTCTACTGCTGGGATCCTAATGGTCCTAACTGTGCCTGTTGCTTACCCTTGCTGATTTTGGAAACTGGCCGTTCTACCCTTCCTGCTCTGCATGTGCATCATCTGACTCCTGAAATGAGTCACATCTCCCTTACTTTCTTTAACTTTCGTTTTTGCACTCTGTTCCCATAACTACACGTTCTTTATCTTCCCCACCCTCCATGAGCTCCAATCTGAGGTATACCCTTCTCTTTGTGCTCTCTACCTCCTTCACCTCCATGCCACACGCCTTTCCCTGTGTAGCCTAGGAGCTTTTACCCTTCATCTCAAATTTTTCTGCTCCACAGCCACACATTGCCACAGCCCTGAGCAGAGAGCCTGGTTCCTGCCTCTGGCTGGCACAGTGCCTGCAGCAGGGGGAAATCAGCTGGCTTCAGAGGGCCGAGCTGCCAGCTGCCATTCGCACCTGAGGCTGAAGCAGGAGCAGCAGCTCTAGACCTTGGCTTACGTGCAGGATCTCACAGGCCTTCGTGATTCCCTATTACATTTTGTGTATGGAAAAGTCAGGAACAGCCGTCACTGAAAATTATCAATGTACCACTCTAAGAAGTCTCACCTACCAGATTTTACCAAAGCTTTGTTTGATATTGATAAAAATTACCTTTTCTAAACCTGTCTTAAATGAACACTGGAAGTATCAGATTGCAAACTGATTTAAATCCTTTTTCCTCATCTTTTCTTCTTTTTAATTTTCCTCTTGACTGAGTAGGTTTGATTTTCATGAAGGGATAAAATTCTTCATGTGTTTCAAGTCATTGATGCAAGGACTATCATATTGGCCAGACACAGGGGATGGGCAACAGTTTGCCCTCCAAAGCTGCTGCTGAATACTCAGAGACACACCAGAAGTCCTTGTGGTGTTACACACACAATTCATGCTCTGTACAAGTTAACTACTTGTAGTGATTCCCCACACAAGATATTTTAACTTACCTGAGACTGCCTTTTTCTTGATTGGCTGTTAAATAAATTTGTTACTTAAAAAAATTAATTAATACTACTTTTTTTTTCCCTGATACTATACTATAATTAAACTCAAGCATTGTTTTTTCTTATGTTCCTGCTGAAATGACTTCGCACTAGAATGACAATTCTTGTGTGTCTTGGGCTTTAGAAGTTGAGATGTGAGATTTGTCAGAAATTCTTACTTCTTGACTCTTCCCTCATAAGTACTTTTTGAGATTTTTGAGAAGCTTCCTGGTCCCTAGTCAAACAAGGCCTGTATTTTTGGGACCCTTACGTATCTAACAGTTCTCACTACAGACAATCAAATTATTGAATGGTGTTGCAATCATTTTAACAATTGAGTCACATAGTTGCTAGAATTTCACAATAGGTATTTAGTTCCCAAACCATTAAGAGGCAATGCCTGGAAATGGAACCAGCCTTCCCTTTTTTGTTGTGTAGAATACTTTTTGAAAACAGTGTATTCAAAGCTTTCTGCTTTTTTGCTTAAAAGTTAACTTGGATATGTTATGAAAGGTGAATAGAATTATCTGTTGCTATTTTGCCTTCTAAGGCCAATGGCTTCTTCGTGCTTTTGCACTTCATTGCTAAAATTCATTTTTATTAAAGAAAATGAGTATGAGCAGTATATTAGGAATGGTGATAACTTGCATGTGACAGAAGGAGTAACCTGAGCACAGACAAGCCACTGGATTTTCTGCCTAACATGACCCAGGGTGGGGATAACCTTTTGAGAGATAAAGTCCAATGTGCCACTTCAATTGGATAGGAAGACCTGAGACAAAACCCTGTTACTGCAATGATGAAGAGAAACCAGGAAGCTTGAAATCCCCTGTAAAAGCAACAAAAATCTCCCAAGCCCCCAAACTCTTCACTTATCTCAGGTTCTGTTTTGCCAGTTCAGCTTTACCCTGGACTCTCCCATGACTACAGAGCAGGAGCAGAAGTTCTTTTCAAGGTGTTGCTTTTCCAGCTGTTACCAACACCCTGTTCTGCTAAAATGTGTGTGTCAAGCTTGAGGAAGATCAGATGAGTTGTTAGTTAACATGGGACTTTCTGATTTTTCCCATTAGGGAAGGGTAGTATGTTTGGATCACTTTATATGGAAATGAATCCATGGTCTATTTACAGCCATTTAGTAAAGACTCATCTTATGAAGAGAAAATTGGGTTCTGGGTAGCCAGAAAGATTTAATTAAAAAACAGGATATAAAATTCATGCAGCCCATCTTCAGTTTCCTTGCAAACTGAATAGCTGTAAACAAGGGGCTCTGACTGGCTGTGCCAGTGGGTTCAGGGAATTCTGTATGTTTTCCAAGTATTGACTGAGTTTTGAATTATGTGTCCAGATACTCTCATGAGAGCTGTTCCCATGCCTGAGGGCTGGAAGACTGGAATTCTTTTTTTTCTCCAATTTGCAGTGCCCTTTGGGGCCAACACACACTCACACATTCTTAGCATTGAGATTTTTTTTTCAGTTGTCCTTATCTCTAAGCACAACAGCAAACTGATACATCTTTAACTATTTTCAAGGGAAGTATATTCTCCTGGAATGCAGCTCATTTTGGGGGGCTGGCAGTGGCCCTTTCTCCACAGTACCAGAGGGATGGTGGTGCCACAATTGCATATTTCTCGCTCTGAGTATGTGAAAGTACTGAGGTGACCTTGGTTTTATTTGGTTTCGTTTGGAACCAGGTCTTTGGTTTCTCCTCAGGGTTTTCATCTCAATTTCTCTGTGAGAAATGTTTTAACTCAGCTTTTATTATGTACCAAAGGGGCTACTTCAACCTTTTATCAGTTGAAGCACTGCACATCAGACTTGCTGAAGACCTGTATTAAAAGTTTGTTTTCATTCAAGGTTTGTTTTTTCTTTCTCTTTTTCTGGTAGCGCTGACTACGCCCACATTTACACCTTTCAAATGCTATTTCCAAGGCTGGTTGTTTGGGTTTTTTTAATCTTAAGGCTTTTACTGCTTTGCTAACTTTTAAAAACTGTGTGTCATTCTGTTTGACAACTCTTTAGTCTCTGTGTGTCACCAAGTACTGTTTGAGAAGTAAATGATGGTTCCAAACATAAGAGCTTCAAATTAATGACTAGTGTGAAGCAGCAGAATATCTAAAATGAATAAAAATGTATCTTGTATTGTCAAGAAGTGATTAAAGAAGTAGCAGAAATTATGACCAAACGTGAAAAGAAGTGGAATAATTTGTTAGTGGTCTGTACCGTGTTCAAAAATTTAACTTCTCTCAGGCTAAGGAATGAGTGGTATCCTGGATTCTCTGGTTTCAGTAGCAGTACCTCGCTGATAAGTGTGGGTTACTCACGATTTGTTTTGGTTTAGGTAAAGGTTAAAGCTGGTTGAGTATAAATTGACAATGGGAAACTGATTTTCCCCCCCCACCCTCAGCCCCCAAAGCTGAGCTGTCAGTCGGGATCCGTGGTGAATGTCAGCATTTCAGGAGAGGTTCCACCTCAGGTGTGCTGTCACCAGAACCTGCTCTTCCTGGTGAGCGTGAGGGTTTCGTGCTGTGTGCACTCATCACCCCTGCAAAGTGGGGATTTTGGGGTGTCTGAGTGGATCTGATTCTACTTATGGGCACACAGTATGCATTCATCAGCTGTCCTGTTAGACACATTTATATAAGTCTGTGTAGAAAGCTGATTTTAGCTGGCAGTTAAAAGAATCAATCATGTTTGGCCTTATTTCTGATGGTTTTTTATGAGATAGAGCTTTTCTTTTGCAGCTTAGTCATCTTCTCACCTCACTTTTGTATTGCAGCTACCATGAATCCTTTCAAATAGAATTACTGTCTTCATTTTAAGCAAATGAAAGCATATTTCAATGTTTATGATTTGTTGAAGTAGACAATTGGCAGAGGGAGATTGAAGTTTTGTGCATTAGAGGAAGTTGGCAGGCACAATGCTCCAGTGCTGAACCCAAAGCTGCAGCAGAGGTAAATGTTCACAGAAAAATGTAAATGGATTGTTTGTTACTCTTCCATTACCTCAGTAAAGATTTAATCAGCTTCAGGTGAGATTTTATCCATTATAGCTTTATAGTAGTGGTTTAAGTAATCAGGCAGGGCTGAAAATGAGATTTTAAACCTTTGATACTGTAAGGTATTTCAGCCTTCCAGGCACAACATTTAATGATACCAGGCAGAGTTTGCTTTGGCTTTAATGAGCAGTTGTGTCTGTGTAGACCAGTTCGGTTTGAAGGAGAGGAATTCACACGACTGCCCCAAGCTGGAAGAGCACCTTCCATGGGAAAAACTCTTCAGCTGCCGTGGCCTGCAGTGCAATCTGTGACTGGAAATCCTTTGTGTGAGGGACAGGAGTAAGTGGTGTGCTGACCTGGGGTGAGGGTGTGGGAGGGAACAGCTCTGCTGTTGTCTGCCGAGCGCCCTTTAGCACCAGCGCCCTTTGGTGACCTTTGGCAAATCACAGAAGCTGTCTGCACCTTGTCTTCCGTGCAAAGAGAATTTGCCTTCTTCACAGTAGTGTTTTGAGACCTAATTAAGATTTTTCCAAGCACTTCCAGAACCTCAGATGAAAGGCATGCACAGAAAGCATTATAATTAACAGGAGCTTATCAGCTGAGCTTTACAGAATTAATTCTCATAAATATAAAACCAAATGCTTTGTAAGAAGCTTTTCTGTACGTTCCATCCCTAAAAAGCATCATTTGTGGATACGATATTTTAAGATTGGTGAAAAGAAATGTTTATTTTCTTGTACTGGGATATTCTTCTGAGTGCTCTCATGCCTTATTGTGTCAGGGATCTTGAGATTTGGGAGTGTGTCCATTGCTCCAGGATATATCCACATAAGGAGAAAAATTGATTAGACTGTGTTTGCAGATAGTTCCCCACTTCTGCTGTAAACAAAGGATTGTTTTCAAATTATTTTCTATTTCTTGAAGACAAAAAAAATCCCAGCAAGTTAAAAATTCATCAGATTTACTGCCTCTTCCTGTGGATTTTCTTTTTCTACGTTTGGCATATTCAAGTACTGCTGCTGCCAGAGGGAGAGGTGGAGCTGCTGATGACTCTTAAGGCCATTTTTCTTGCTCCATCTATATGATAAACACAGGAGTGACTGAACCTACATCAGAATCGGGATGGCTGCATGGCTGGTATTGGAAGGAAGCTGTGCCTTGTGCTGTACAAAGGGTCTGCTGCCAGTACTGGATAGCTACAGCAAAAAAAAAAAATCAAGGAACAGGAGTGGTGGGTGCAGTCCCACTGTTCCACAGTGTGCATAATGAGTGCTGAGTGTTCATGTATCAGCGAGCTCACAGTGGTTCTTGTCCTTTCTTTAATACCAGCACAAGGCCCAGTTCCTGCTCTGGACAAACACAGAATTTTATGGATTGGGCCCAATATGTGATGACTGTGATTAGGATTATTTACTGTCCGGAATTTAAACCGTAAAAATTTTGCTCCCAGAATGGATCTGATCTGCAAGTGTTTTCAGGGAACATGCAATAGAATCGTGTTTAATGATCTGGGTGGTCTGCTGGGCAGGGCTGGTTTGTGTTTGTCTATAAAATCTGTCACCAGGCGTTCTTCCACAGTAGTCTGTTGTCTGGTAGGAAATGTATGTCAAGCAGAATCAATATTATTATTCCTTTTGGCTTGTCTCTGCTTTTAAGGATAACTGGAAAAGAGTCTGTGTGGTGGGGCACTGAGACTGTTTGTCACAATGCTTTTATTGTCCTGCTCAGCTGCAGTGTAACATTCATTTAGTGCTCTCAGATCGTGGCATTTCCGTTTGCAATTCAGCACAAGGGAATTCTGATTTCATTTCCTAGAAGATTTTGGCAAAATTAGAAGGCAAGTAACTTATCTTTGTCATATTTTGGCTGGATGTTTTCTTTTCTGGTTTTTTTTTTTCTTCCCCCTTGGATCAGCAAAATGGAAAACAGCTGCAGAGGCAGCATTGAATAATTTGGTTTCTTGGTTAGGTGGTGTTCAGGAGCAACAGGCAGTGATGATCCACTGTCATGATGATGTTGTGATGATGCAGACACGGGTTTTTATTCACATTATGCTGTGATTTATCGCAATATTTATCACTTATTTATCTGTCTTGAATTCAGCACTTTGCTTGCAGAATTAGGCACGGCCTAGCCTGTCTTAAATGCAGAGACTGTGCTTGGTTAAAGCATTATTGTCTTGCTTAAAAATGAGTAGAGAGATGTAGAAAGGGAGAGGGTTAGTGTGGTAGAAGGGCACGTGCTTGCTATCATTTCCCAGGTTTGCAGCCAGGGCTAGCGGCGTGCCAGGAGGGCGGATATGCTGGATAAGGAATGCTCCCTGTTTCCAAGGGTCAGCCTCAGCCAGAGCAGTGGCTGGCACTGGATGCACAGGTGGAGCTCCCTGGTAGGAGAGGACAAGGCGCTACAGCCGGAGCTGTGGTTGTGTGCGTGGGTGGAAGTGCGAGACCTTGGGGAGGCAAAGAGCAATGAATTTCCCCTCTTTGGCTTCTTTCCTTTCCTCTATGCCTTGGGGAGGCAAAGAGCAATGAATTTCCCCTCTTTGGCTTCTTTCCTTTCCTCTATGCCTTGGGGAGGCAAAGAGCAATGAATTTCCCCTCTTTGGCTTCTTTCCTTTCCTCTATGCCTTGGGGAGGCAAAGAGCAATGAATTTCCCCTCTTTGGCTTCTTTCCTTTCCTCTGTGCTCAGGACAAGTCGTTCTGGCATGATGGTTTCGTTGTGCCCAGCAGTCCGGGGTGAGACAGTTGTGTCCTTAGGAGGAGGAATTGGTTTTCCCCCAGGGAGAGCAGCACCATCAGAGCTATGCCCTTGCTGTGGGTGTGTCGTGTCCATCCTGCGGCATCAGGAGCTCTGCTTGAAGTGGCTCAGCACTGGGGTAACCAAACGAGCAAACCTTTACTTATCCAAGCACAGATTTATATCATTAACGGTTCTATATGTTGCTTTGTGCAACTCAAGACTTGTTTGGATAAGAAATATTCTTTCAGATTTAGTTTCTGGTAGGTTTTGATAGTTACGATTCAGCTCGCACCTGAATTCAAATTGTACTGATTCTGATTTTGCCAGTTAATATTGTAATACATTTATTTATTTTACTGGCTAATGCAATTGAACCAGTAGAAGCCCAAGGGTGAAAGCAGCCATCTTAGTAAAAATTGATTTATCTACTCTTCAACAGGATATGTTCTTTGTATCTCAATGATGCAAAACTGATAGAACTAAGGCAAATCAATCTCCCACTGCAGGTTAGGCCTCAGGGTGGGAAAAACTACAACATTTGAGAAATAAAAGCAGCAAAGAAAAACTTAATTTCTTTGAAGAAGTATTTTAACATTTACGACACTTTCCTTGTTACCAGACTCTTTTTGCATCCTTCACAATATCTGAGGTATCTCAAAGGTTACAAGGTTGTTTCAAGCACTCCTGAACTAGCCTTAATATGCTGAAATTGAAACACAGCACAAAAGAAAACTCCCAGTGAAATACAGATTTTTAACTTCACAGTGGTTAACATTATTTTTAAGGTCTCCTTTATGCATTCAGTCACTTAGGACCTGTCAGCACATCCTTTATGAGCAGTTCCACTGTGTGAAGCTGCACTCTTGGTCACTTTTATTTTTGTTATTTATTTGTCTGATTTATTTTTAACTGGAGAACATTTATGGGAGTGACAGTGGAATTTTCTTTCACTCACGCAGTAGCATGCAGGGACAGCACAAGACATTACTGCAATAAAATCATAAAAATGAGCCAGCAGCTGGATAGATTGAAGCTGTAATGATGGGACTGTTACTGTTTTATTTCAAATGCATCAGATTCTAAGTCAATGATATCTTCCTGAATTAACAGCCCTTCTAATTAAGGGAGAAGGGTTAAATTGTGATCTTGCAGTGACATAAAGTCAAAAATCTTTGTGTAGATGGGTGGAAGGCTGCTGATTGCATGGAGAAATGGGTGATATGAATGGATGGCACGGAGCTGCTCGTGGGGATGGCAAACTGATGAAAAGCAAAGGTTCATTGACTTAGAGGCTGCCTGGATGATTTACGGTAAATTATGGTGAGTGCAGCTGGGACACGTGTGAGACATTTTCCTTTCTAAACATAAATGAAATAAACCATGGACCAGTTGAGTTGCATTAATCAATTGTGAACCATTTGTTTATTTAGTTCTGTTTTGTAGCACTGCAAATAAGATGGGTACACATACACAAATAAAGGCAAAACTAGCCTAATACACAGTGATTCGTAGAAAGCACCATTTTAATTCAAAAGTGCAGCTGAGGGATGTCTTACATGTCAGATAATAGCTTATATTTTCTTTTTAATTGATTATGCACATAACAGATTCTGACTTTTTGGCAGAGGATTTGTTGGCTTTCTTTGCCACAGACTTATGCGACAGCCTATTACAGTGTAGAAAATTGGAATACTGAAGGATTTAAGAGGCTTGTTTTCTGTAGATTCTTACTCTTCACTACTGAAAAAAAATTGCCATAGAACTGCACAGACCCTCAGAAATGCTGTCAAATGTAACAAAATACCTTTTTTTCCCCTCTCTTTTTAACTTAACCTATAGAGTTAAATGAATCATAGAGTAGCCTGGGTGGGAAGGGATCTAAAAGATCATCTTGTTCCAAACCCCCTGCCATGGGCAGGGAAACCTTCCACTAGACCAGGCTGGTCAGAGCTCAATTCAACCTGGCCTTAAACTCTTCCAGGGATAGGGCAACCACAGTTTCTCTGGACATCTTGTTTCAGTGACTCACAGTCCTCTTAAAATGAGCAGAATGGTTCAGATAATTACAGAAAAGTTATGAGGTGTTGAAGAACCTTTTAATAAATGTCAAGAACAGAAACTTTACATTCAAAGCATGTAACTGCAACAATCTGGTAAAGCATCCCCTCTTCAAAATTCCCTGTTTAAAATTTACTGGAAGCAAACCCCAGAGATTTGTGTGAATGGAGATATCCCAAGAGTGGGGAGTTCCTCTGTGAGGAGCTCCTATTGTAAATGACCATTTATGTCTGTGGTGTAGTGAAGGCTATCCCATGGAGTCTGTAAATCCAGCCAGGCTCCACTGCACAGCCAGAGACAGCTCTGGCATTAAATCTGCTGCTGAACCAAGTCACGTTGGTGCTCTCAGCTGCCTGTGTGAGGTCTCGTGCTGACCAGGAAGCCCTGGCTATCTGGTATGGGATGCTCAGCTCTAATCCCATGGCTAATTCCCTGTTCTCCTCTTTAAAAGCATCTTTCATCTCCCCAATGTAGGTAGGAGAGTCGTGCTCACTGCCTCTTTGCTTGTGGGTCAGTATATTCATGATCAGATACTTCGAGCCAACAAGCTCTGTCTTTAAAATGTCAAAAAATCCATTCTTTAGATAATTTCCTGTCACTCGTATTTCCAGACTTCATCAAGTCAATCATTTTGACAACCTGACACCAGCCAGATACACTACTGGGGAAAATTTATACATAGGAATGTTCCTGGTTTTGCATGGTGAAACAACTTATTAGACTTTCATGCCTTTTAATTTTATGATTTTTTAAATAAAAATGTTCTTTTGTAGGGAATTGACAAAAACTGACCTCAAGTTTATAGCAGAGAAGTTTGGGAAGTATGGTGAACCAGGAAGCTGCTAGACAATTTTCTGGTTCTTTCAACAGTCAGACTGTATTTCACATCACAGTTTACATTACAGATAATGTTAAAGAGCATATGGTTACATTCTTTGGATTAAATCCTAGCTCTTCCTAAGTTAGTGACAGAATTCACATTGATTTCAAAATCATACTCATTGCCTGATTCATAATGAACATTCTTAAAAGAGAAAAAAAGAAGGTATCCTTGGGAGAAATTTTAGCCTGGTAAAAGCAGGAATGCAAGTTGTCACTAGAGTCTTGTGGAGTGCAGGGGGGAAAGCAGAGAGTGAACAGTTATTAACTGTTTCCTGCTGGGCGGTTTAGCCTGGCCAGTAAAAGCTCAAAGCTCAGTTCTAAAAAGCTGGTTGTGATTCTGCAGCTCAGCTGTGGTTTTTAAGCACTCACGATCCATCTGCTGTAAACAGTGACAAATATGAATCCATTGCTTTCTTTCTGTATTCTTAATTTTTGGCAAATGTAAGAGATCAGAGAGAGATTTGGTTGGCTTTGAACAAGCAAACTGTTGCAACTGGGTTTGTGACGCTCTCGAACTAGAGAGTAACGGTACTGTAAATTATTTCATGTGTTTTCCCCGAGCTCATTCCATCCAGCTTTGTAATTAGGTCCGTGAGGGCCGAATGCAGGCCAGATGAAATCACTTGCATTCCACCTGCCTGCACTGGAGTCAGACTTTGGACTATATATAATATGTGGGAGTAAGTGATAAGATCACCATGAATAGTCCCTCTGTTTTGTAATGATCATGGGGAATTCTAAGAATGTCTGAAGAGAAGCATCTTTCTTTCGGAAGGAATTTATTCATAGCTTTAGGAGATTTAGGTTTCAAGGAGGTTATAAAGTGCCTATGCAGACTATTGCCTGTATTTTTATAAGTAAAATAAAACCCCAAATTGTTGCTGTCGAGCTGTTTCACATGGAGAATTTCTTTCATCAGAATGATAGCAAATTTACTTTGAAAAGTATAAAAGTATGCCTTACAATTTTTCCATGGCAAGCCTCACTGAAGTGAGTACAATCACAGGATTAAATATGTGCAAGATGAAAAGATCAAGGCCTTTCTGTATTGGGGTGCAACTTTACACAACCTCCAAGTGGTCTTCCTAGAAGGCCTAAGTGAAATTATTGTATAAGCCTTTGTTTTGAGAGCACTGTCAAAATAATTTCAATACAGGATGCTTTGGACTGATCCTTTTTTTTTCTTTTTCCAGTGTCAGTTAGAAAGACGTACGTGACAATCTACCTTTTTGCTTTAATTATATTGCGTAATCTTTTATATAAAACTTCACAGAAAATCACTGTAAATAAGAATGATCCATTAAGTTTTATGTGGGGTTTTACTGGAAACCGTTACAAAAAGAAACAGGGTTAGCATAAAGTTTGAGTGAGACTTAATTTATGCACTGAAATGGATTAGAAGATTCAGGTGATGAATTAAAATCTATGCCAAAACTGTCTTATTAAATCAACTCCAAATTTCAACTGTTTACACCATGTAGTCCAACCACTTGGATGAAGGTATATGCTTGTCTCTTTGCAAGTTTGCATATTTCCTTTATGCATTATTCTTCTTTGTTTATTATTATTATCTATTACATCTTTAAATACATCAAATTGAAAATGTCATTATAGTTTTTTATTGTTTATACTGGAAATGCTTAACTTAATACTTTTAAGATTGGAATTTCTTTACTCCAGTCCTGTATTAAATGTCTGTATATGTTTTTATTCAGTTCTAACCAGGATCATTTGACCATAGTGAGATCATGAATATTTCTGTGTGTTCATGAACTTTTCTTTGGATAAAAAGTTTCCAATGCTGAAACCATTACTGTTCAAATGATGTGAAAATATTCAAAGCTCATTTATCATGTATAAGCTCCAACAGGAATGCTTTTTAAAATGGGAAGCAGCAGAAAGTTTAGTGAGTTCCATGAGTCCTGTGTTGCTACAGATGCATCTTGGACCAACAGAGTTAAAATGAAAATATAAATAGGACAGCATTACGTGCCTGTACATGCACAAGTGTGGATTCTCATGGCACTGATGACCCTTCAGCCACTGGGCCAGTAACAAACTTCAAGTTAACTTGAATAAATCACCACCTAAGAGGTTTTAAAGGACAAAAATGGACACATGCAACTCTCCAAAATCCTTTATTATGCTCCAAGTGACTTGTAATGAGAGTCACGCTATTCTTTTTTTTTTCATTTATATCAGTGGTGGAAAAGGATATGGAGGAAAAAATCTGGTTTGATCAGGGTTTTATGAAGAAAAAGGAAATAACACAGAGACACTAAATGTAAAATATGCTACTTATTTTATTGTGATTATATTATTTGGCCTTGACTTTATTATGTTGTCATAACCTTTTTATACTGCCAAACTGTCCCCAACTAAAACCTTCATAAATTATTCTGTAGCTGTACTGAGGCTGCCTGTTTCAGGTTTAATTCTTATGAACACAAGGTGAAAGTTTTGGGAATCATCACTTGGTATTTCTGCTTGGTATTTTTTCTTTGCAGTCCTTCAAAGAATTGTGCTACTCAGAGCACACGGCCCTCACCAAGTATAAATAAATTTCTATTTTCTACTTCTGTTCTATTTTCACTGGTTGCAGACTAGCTAGGGTTTAGCACTTCTGTTCCATGTATATATTTTCTACCTTTTGAGCACACAACTTGGGTCCATTTGCAAGAAATCCCCCTGTGTTTTGCTGCATTACCACTTTCCTTCGTTTGGCACTCTGGGAAGGCTATCCCTTGAACCCTGCTGTGCTTGGCAAGGTCTGAGGACCTCCCTAGTGGCACCTTCTGAGTGTGGAGAAGGGAGAGCCAGTCCAGTTTTAATCCCCTGATTCTGGATGGTTGTTTTGGTGCAATGATTTCGGCGTTCCTGCTCTGCGGTGCCAGGGTTTTATTCCTCCTGAGTCACCGGGGGAGGAATCAGTGATGCCTCAGAAGCAAACAGCGAGTTCCGCCAGGGTGAATGAGGCAGTTACTGCTGTGATCAAAGTATTTTCTTAGGTTTTTAGGTTTTTGTTTGTTTTCTATGGCAGCCATGGGCTTCTGTTAGAGCATTCTGCAAATTTTTGCAGCTGGGGTATGGATACTTGTTGATTTTTACTTTTTTCTTTTTCATGAAATGGCTTCATGTGTTTGGAGATCTTCCTTTAATATTCTAACTTGAACAGAGGAAATAATATAAAAGATTGAGTGCTGCGGGAAAGAGGAGTGATGACTCTGTCATTTCAACACACAATCAAAATCTTATCACATACAGAATCTCAAAATTTGGAATAGTCTCTTCCCCACATAAATTTGGACATGGCTTTTACTGCTCCTCTTACAACCCTCCGTCGACAGCAATATTCCTTACAAAGGCAGCTTGAAATCATAGCCTTTACATCCCTTAAAACATTAATCCCTTGTTCTAACACGTTGTAAAATGTCAACTGCTTGTTAGCATGATGCAATTAAAGCACACATAAGGCAGCAGTGAAGAAAAAGACAAATGTTCTGGCCTGCATGAAATAGAAATAGAAATGTGAGGACGCAGGTCCCTGTTGTATTGCACCGGGTATAAAGTTTTCGTAGCTTTCTTAGTTTGCTATTCCCTCAGCTGTGCTCATGTTTCTGCTTGTCAATCCAAACCTTAACCCTCATCACTGAACTCACAAGAAAAAAGAAGGAAAAAGGCAGGGTTTGGTTGGAGATTTTTTTCCCTGTTAAAATAAAATAAAGATTTAAAATGTGTTTGCCACTGGGAAATTGCAATGGTCAGCTTAAACTGTAATCCTTGTGTAATTTCTGTGTTCCTTGTGTGATCCATGTGTACGGTTTAAGGCTCTAATGCAGGTGTTTGCACTTGGATGGACAACCCCCCCCCCCACCTTCCCTACTTGCTTGCTGTGGGATTTTTAGGAATGTCTCTAAGAACATGTCTTCTTCCTGCTGCCAGAATTAGGATGAATTGATTCATGTGATTGAGCCAGAAGTATTTTGTGGTCTAAAACCTACCAAGACAACTCTCTAAGAAGAGAACAACAGTACTGCTCTTCCCTCTCCCTCTTTGCTGTATCCCCATGTGAAAGCTGGCCTTCTTCTTCCAAATGGTGTAGCAGTCCTTGTATTAAGGCAGAAATTACTACTCTGCCTGGAATTCTACTTCAGTGCTTCCAGTCACAATTTTTTTTTTGCTACAGCAAGAATAAAATATTTCAACTTTTAGCATACTGTGCAGCTGACTACCCACACTGGGCACCAGAGAGATTCTGTATTGTTGGCTTTGGCAGTTGCTAGATCTAAATATTGCTCCATTATTTTTTTTTATTGTGTTCTCCTACAGCAATTGAATGTTTGAATTTTTAGAAACAAAGAGAAAATGTTTGCTATCCCCTCCCTTCGGGGTTCCTTTTCCTGGCGGTCCTCTGGCAGTGCCATTCTCGTGTCAGCCGTGTGGAGCCCCTTTGTTGTAGTGCTCTCTTTGCTGCCCGGGCTCCAGGAGCAAGGTTCACTGGGTGCACAGGTGCACAGGCTGTGGTGGGAGCGCGACATCGCTCATCATGGACTTTTCCTTGGCTTCAGCTTTAGGTTAGAGGTAGACGAGTAGAATAAAAGCAAAGGTCTGTGTGTATCTCGTCCCTGGTGATGTCTTGTAGAGGCTGACCTGGAATCGAGGCTGGACAGAGTGAAAGGATAAAGGGCAGGGATTTATTGAAAAGCCTTCACAGGGCACACCTTGGGCAGTGCAGGAGTCTCACAGAGACTGCACCCAGGATGGACACAGCCACATGTTTTTGGGACAGATATAAGTGTTGTCCATTTGCATATCAGAGGTTAATTGTCCAATTACAGCTTCAGGCAGTGCAGTCCCATTCTCTCAGTTTGCTCCCCCCCAACTCACTTCTGTTTCCATTTCTCGGGGCCTGAGACAGTGAGGGGTCCTTGATTCTCAGGCCTAGAGAGGAATTGTCGTGTCTGACCAAAATGGGAAGAGCAGTTGCTAACACTCTGTATGGAGCTTAGAGTTATACACTAAAGAATTGCAGGATTACAAATATATGCAAATATAAAAGCTAAAATCCTAAGGTATCACTGGTACAGCAATGGCAAGAGGGGATTTATTCTGTGCCTGTCAGGGGTGGGTAGCTGGGGTGCAGTCCGTGCTCAGGTGGGAGTGGGGGTGGATCCTGTGCTGTCTAATCCCCTTTGTTACTCAGCTGCCACACTGGAAGCAGTGTCTGGCAGCGATAGTTTTTTTTCCTGTGATCAGCACAATTGTTGGTGCCATTTGTGGCTTTGCTATGATGCTGATTTGAAAAAGACAACATAAAAAATTGTTTTAAATAACAAAGGGCTTAACCAGCTCTTCCATGTTGTAATTTACATCTAGCTATACATTACTATCAAGTAGCAAGTAATTAGCATATATCTTAATAGTCTGAAGGGCCCAAGAAGGCCCTGTGGTTTCCACTGTGTCTGGAAATTAGTTGAGTCCTGGCATGCATGGTGTAATCAGCAGGTTTCGGTGTGGTGATTTATAAATTACACAACACAGTTTAAAGCTCGGCTTCACAAAAGTAAAAGAAATGGGTTGCCTGATGTGCAGCAGGCCAGCTGTGCGATTGTACACTCATTTCTGTGACTACAAACTGAAACTCTCCCTTCAAGCCTGTTATTGTTGATAAAATTAATCATATACTTTGATGTATTATGCTGTAAGTAAGCACAGAATTCCCATTTGGCAATCCATTTGATAGCTTAAGGAGGCCCTGGACTCCAATTACCACCATGTGATAGAGTTAGGCCTCAGTGCCACCTCTTGTGAATTGTTCGTAAATGTTGCCAATCAGCTGCTTATATATAAAACTTTCTTTTTTTTTTCTTTTTTTTTTTTTTAAAGTTAAGAAGCAAGACTGGTAAGAGCAGATGATACCTTTTATCAGGCTGACTGTTGAGACCAGCCATTAAGCTTTTGGACACAGGCTGTTCTCCAGGTCTCTGAAAAACAGCTCTGATAATGTCCCTTCACCGTGTGTGTGGTCCTGCTCCAAAAAGATTCGCAGCGTTGCGTTGGAGGTTCCAGTTCTTTCCTTGTAAAAAGGTGACTGGAGATGATTTGTAAAGTTGCGGGAGGAAAATAAGAGTTAACGTTTATATAAAATGTCCCTTTGTTGCTTGTTCTCACAGGAGTGACACTGGGATCTTTCTTCAGTGAACAAGGCTAGAAGCCATTCCATTTTTGTGCCTTAGTTTCATATAAGCCTGAACTTGCTTCTTCAGAGGATGTTCACAGAAGAATGAGATGTCAAAGCCTGTCCTAGAACGGTTCTCAGATCCCTGACAAATGAAGCTGTTCTTACGCTTGTCAGGCTCACTGCATGTTGCCTAATACAGGAATCCATTTTATGCAGGACCAGAGTTTGGTTTTTTCCTGTTTACAGAAAAGTTTCAAGTAAAATTCATAGTTCCACCTGGAGTTATTAGAGTTGTCCAGCTTTGTTTGGAATCTGGATATGAGGTAGGGCTCGTGTTGGCAAAGTCCATTTATAAACTTCCTTATGGCAATGAGTGATACCAGTTGTCTCTGCAGATCTTTTTATACATCACTAGTGCTCCTTAGCCCTTATCTCAAAGTATTGCTTGTTCTTTCCAGAGACCAACAGGCTTCTGATACCTAATTCCATTTATTTAAAAAGAACTCAGAAAACAGTATAAAATTTTTGCCTGTGCTTCCGTGGAAAAAATTTCAGGTGGTGTTAGAATGTAACGCAGAATTCAAAGCATGGAGAATGTGAGCAACCCCTCTGTAAGATTGTTAAATCAGGTTGAGTTTGTGTTTCCCTAGTGCTTGGCTGATCTTGGCAGATGGTTGGCAGCAAGCTGGCAGGGATTTAACCTGTGCTAGCCATGGGCAGTGTTGTCTTATCTAAGGGCAGGAAAAAGAGTGACAAGGTGTTGCGGCTCCTTCTGCTGACATGGTATGGCTGTCACACTCCTACAAACTCAGCTCTGGTGGGTTGTCTGTCATGAGTTTACATGAAGAAAGGGCTTTATGCCTTCATTTTCAGAATTGCTATTTTAATCAGCCCTTTCAAGGTTTTTTGTTTTTCCTCTTATCTCACAGCTCCATCTACTGTTGGTGCACTTGGTGATATTTAATCTCCATCTGGTTTTCTCTTAAACTCGCACACACAGTAAAGAGGTGTTTTCACCTTTCATGCACTCCTGGATGTCAGTCCCTTCTTTGTCCTCCTTGGTCTCCTCCAAACGTCTCTGCTACTTTCCTCTTGCCCCTGATTTACTGAAAGTGCTGTGGTCACCCCCAGGACTCTTCTCTGAGTGACAATTTTATTAGTTTCTCAGCTCTCTTTGGGTCACAGACTGAAGACTGCTGCGTGAGGGGATTGCATGGCAGATGGGTAACATCTGCTGGAAAAGTCTTCTTATCTGTGCACACATCTAATTGCTATGTTCCCGTTACTGTAGCAAACTTGCCTTGATAATTGCAGTCTTACTTCACGAGACTGAAGGGGGTTCATGGGTTTTACCCTGTCTTTCTCCTGCCTGCTTGTACATCAAGTATCTGCTTTCCTTTTGTACTGCCAGGACTCTCCACGATGATTCCTGTCACCCTTGCTCTGTTTCTCTTGGTAATAAGTAACATACTCTCACTCCTGACCAGTCCAGGACCCAACCCTTTCTTGTTCATTTTTTCCCATTCTCAACTCAAGACCTTTATGCTCTTTTTGTGGCCTCTTGCAGCAAAAGATGCCACCACAACATCTGACGAGCTGCCTCATTATCCTCCTTCTGTGCCTCATATAAAGCCCCTCTTCTGTAAGCAAGGCACAGTTTCGAGGCCCTTGTGCAGGAAGTATTTCCTTGCTGCTTCCAAGGAGCCTCCAGTTTAGCTGTGTGTCTCTCTGGCAGCACTTCCCATGAGCTTTTTGGGACATGGAATAACTTTGGCTCTGTTTGGGTACAATGCCAGACAGAATAGCGTGTGGCCTGACAGTGGTACTAACATGTCCTCGCTAAATATCTGAACTGCAGTAGGGTGAATCCTGGCCACGTGGCAGGCAGGATGTTTAGAATCCTCAAATGGATGCGCAGGGGGATCATTATCCTTGTATTTTGTAGCTCTCATGCTGTACTCCTGTGATAGCACTCCTGTGCTACTGGAGCTTGTCTGTTACTCATTCTGGAGTGAAATCTTCCCAAGTTCATGTTGCTCGTCTAAGGAAGACATGAAACACAATTAAAATCAGCTAGCATTTATTCTGGGAAGATATAAATGTGGCAGCACTGTTCAGCTGCTCCTTTGTGATGATTATTAATCATTCAGGATGCTTTACGAATGTTAAAAGCTGTCCTGGCGTGGTGCAGTGGGGAAAGGGATGCTTCATCCAGAGCTTCCAACACTCCCAGCTACAGCCAATCCTTCTCTGTACAAAACATTTCCCATGAAGGATTTAGCAGTGGCGTAACCAAATCCTGTTCTGAAGTGTTTGTCTGGATACTTTTGTGGACTATGGGAGGGGTGTTTTTGCAATAGCGAGATCTAGCAGATAACACCAGGTCTCATACTGACCATCTTGTTTTGTTGCTTCACAGAAGGAAGAGTTTCCCAGCACATCAGTCTAATTAGACCACTGTTTATCCACCCAGTCCAGAACTCCTTTGTAAGTTGCTCTCTCATAAACTAGAGATCACATTTGAGTAGCATTTGCAAATGTGGTGCTAATGGAGACTCTCCCTCTCTCAGTGAATCAGTTTAAACTCTCAGGCCACTATTGTATGGCTTTCAATCAAGCGTGTGTGTGCACATATATATAGGTATATTAAGTCATATATTATCCTATAACTAGTATGATGAAACTTTTTTTTAAGAGTATCAGAGAGCAAAGTGACTTACTTCAGCATGTAGTTTCTAGGTCTTACCTGTTTCACAGCAGTATTGGCTTGCAGTGTTTCACAGTGTCAGCCTACCACCATTTGCACTGCTTTCTGTGGAAATGTCAGGCCGGGAACCTCATCAGGAGCCAGTTTTGTCCTTATGAATAAAAGGAAAGACACATTTTTGTACTGTGGTATAGTCACTTCTGGAGTATCCTATGTATTGCAGAGACACAAGCAACTTGCTGGTTTTGGAAGGGAGGTCAGGGAGCTGGGAGTGCCACTGAAGTCTTTGTTACCTGATCCAATAGCTTAAGATAGCCAGCACCCAAAAGAAACACCTTTATAATTGAGGACAAAGCTTGGGGAACAGTGGGGAGCAACTGTAGTGTGTGGGGCATGAGTTGTTGCCGCTAGGAAACTGGTGTTGGGTAAATTTGGAGACAGTGCCGTTATTTCCACCATTAGAGCCTGCTCAGTTTGTGTCTGGGGTGGTGATATATAAATGACCAGCTTGTGAAGGGGCACTTTGGGAAGTAGCAGCTAGAAACTGCTTCTGTACAGCAAGGCGGCCTGGGCAGCTCGAGGATTCGGGACGCGCTCCCAAAGTGCGGCTTAACAAAGGTTTTTGGACTAGCTCTGGTTTGGTCCATGCTAACCTCAGTAATAGTCATGACAAACCCAAGCCAACAAAAAGATCAGCCAAATGCTCCATCTAGTTCCTGTTCTCACTAGATAGGAGACTTCTTCATGGTTGAATTTTGAACTCTGTGGCCATGGATGAGTGTCATGCAACACTGGCAACCGATGGAACTGCTGCAAAGCCTGCAGGCTGATAACAAATATTGGAATCAGTGACTCACACTTTGAAGTACATGTTTTTCATCCAGAAAATCCAATTTTTCAAGCCCAATGGAAAGTAACTATTCCCATAGACAATTCCTTGTGGTGCACCTCTGGATGTCTTGCTCCTTAAAGCCTCTCTACGTGTTGTGGTTCTCTAATCTGTTGAATTCTCCTGGAGAAATGAGGGTGAGGTTCAGTGATGAACTGTGTGACAATCACTACAGAGTGGCCAGTCTGCCTAAAAGCTTTCATCTCCTGGGATGGTGTCACCAGGGGCTCTGGATTATCCAAGTGAATCTCATGGAGGGCAGTGGAGAATGTTTCAGTCTTTTTCTCTGCAATCTGCACTATGCAGAAAAGTCTGCACAGAGAAAGCAGTGAGGGAGAAGGGAGTAGTACCTTGTACAGGGATTACCTGGAATTGCCTTTTTCACCCATAGAATGGGTTTAGCTCCAGCCCAAACAACTCAGATTTTCTCACCTCACATTCTCAGCTCCATATTCTCCATGGATATGCCAGAATATTGCTGTATCTTGGCTCTCCCCTTTGCCCTTGCTTGTCATTCAAGTGTCACTGGTTATCCCTAAACTGAATCTGTTTGTTACTACTAATAACCAGTGATTAGAATACTTGAAAAATATTACCATTTTCCTGAAAATAAAGCTAGTGCTGGGCAGAACTTAGTGATGCAAACTTGAGAAATATTGTATTCCCAAAGGGTGAAATAGTTGACAATATCATGGCAACTGACAAACAGCAACACAAAGTCATTTTTGGCATTCATATGGGGCCAAGGAGAATGCATGCTGTTCAGAAATCAAGTGGATTCTGAAGTAGTTGGCTATGGCAGAACAATAATATCCAGGCTGTCCTGGAGTTCAAAAAGCATTTGTAATGTTACAGAGCTGCAGTGGTGGTTTGATGCATATGGATCCTTGTGTGTGTGTGTGTATCCTAAAAGAAAATGAGTCTCCAATTATTTAAGCTTCAAAACGCCAAAAATTATTAGGCTGCATTTGGACGTAGTTTTAAGGTGCTCTTTAAGAATTATAAATTCTTTCATTTTAAACCAAGCCAAACTTCAGCACTGGAGCTCACTGCTTGACCTGTAACAAGATTCTATGAGCCATGAAGGCTCATCTTCATCAGCAGCATTTTGCTTTCTGTAATTAAACCTTATGATGGCCTTGCTGGCTTTCCATATTTTATATGTAGCTTGGAGGCTTGTTTGATCCTCTCTGAGTCCAATTTTTCTCACAGCAATCCTGAATGTAAAAACCTGCACTTGAAGTTCTTAAAATAACAGGTATTAGAGAACTTTCTCTTATTTTAATTAAGTACACAAGGTTGCACAGTGGGTGAGATCTGTTTAGCACAGGAACTTGCTGGAAGTACTGGGAATGAGAGCTCATGTTCAATAAGCAGTTTTTAGAAAATATGGGGCTTGTTTAAAACATTTCAGCTGTTGTGTCTGGTGCTTCTCGTATAATAAAATGACACAGTGACTTTACAGCAATTAATAAACTCTTTGTTTTGATACTTGCTGGTGCTTCAGTGTGAGCTGCTTTGCAATGTCAGGCTGCTGGTACAGCCTGAGCTTTTGCCTCGCAAGGATAATACGTCACCTTTGTCAGATGTTGCCTCTTTTGGTCCTCAATCTGTTTCGTAAATGCTTGGAAGTTCAGTTGTCTTTTGTGGATTTCTTTCTTTCCTTTTTCTCCCTGCTGCTTCTGTTTGTTAGAGTTAATTGTTATAAGAGCAGAATGAGACACTTTCTTGTGGAGAAGATGAATAACAGAGGCAACCAGGACATGTTGTCTTTTACAAAAACTTGAGGACCCCCTTTGTGAAACTCACCTTCAGTTAAAAAAAAAGAAATTACTTGCCTTTTCATTTTGTTCTTCAAGTATTTCATACCTTGATGTTCTCTGCTACAGGCAATGTTTTGTATTCTGTTTGCTGAGCTGGTGAAGTCTGAATGTTTCATAAAAGCCTCTTTGGGAGAAAGAACCAAGCAATTTCCCCTTCATGAGAGCAGCAGGATTATTAAGGCTTCATAACTTCTTGCTCTCAGAGGCAGGAGCCAGAGAAAAGGAAGGTGGGCCAGACTTTCAGAATTAGCGGAAAAAATCCCCCACAAGCAGCAATTTATTGCTTTAGCTCTAAGCTAATTTACTGAGTCATTCTTGTGGTTTAAAGGTTTTGTATTCTCATGTTGCACTGATTCCATAGTTCTGAGGCCATCATGAAAGTGGAGACCTGGAAGAAAATACAGAGGCGTAGGCAGGAGTCCTACTGCTGTCTCTCCTTGGATACTCATGCCTGGGTTCCAGGGATGGAATTTTAGTCAGAGTTAGCAGATTAGATTAGGTATCTGTCATCTTGGTTTCCTGTTATTTAGAGCTTGTTCTTATGAATTTATTAGGTTGATGATACAATGAAAACTCATCAAGAAAACCATTTAACACCAAAATACTGCTTACGGCTCAAAGCTCCTGAGAAGAGAACTGCAAAAGACTACTCTGAGAACAGTGTAGTTACACACTTGGTCTGATCAGGTATGGTCCCCTGGGTCTCACCTGATGGCCACCATTGCTGGAAGAGTCTTTGACTGTACTTCTTTGAGAGTTAAAATCCAGTGTTTGTTGCTTCCCTTCTTTTCGAGGCAATAATCCAGACTGTGCAGCTGCTATTACATTGTTAGCAAGTAAGTTTAAGGCACAGCACATGCCAAACTACAAGAAACTCCTGGTGGGAGCAAAAGATGTGGCTGTCAAGCATTTGCTTTCCTCTCTTGTTGTATTAGACAAGCTCTGCTTGTTGGCATCGTGTTGACTCTATCCCCGTAATAAATAGTGAGCACAGAGACAGGGGAGTGTATTCTGTTCCCCCGCAGTGAGAGAAAGGTGAGAGCCTGCTGTGCCACATGCTTGTGAAGCTGGCATCATCCAGGCTTTAGGTTTAGATGAATTTGCCTCTCTTTCCCCAGGACTTCCCCCAGTAAAAAGGATGCCTCCATGTTAATTCTGCTTGTTATTTGGAGAAGGGTCAAAATTGGAGTGTGTGGCTTTGAATGTGTCAGGTACAGCCTGAAAGTCCCAGTCCAGGGATGTATTTATATCCCCTTAGGAACTTCTGTGGACTTCTCTGCACAGTGGATCTCTGGAGTTTCACTTAGCAGCCTACTCATTAACAAGTGAATTCCTAAATTCAGTGTAGTTGGTATCAATAATCCCCCAGCCAAGTTCAGCCAGTTCTGCCTAGCACACATCTAAATGCTGCTGAGATAAAACAAGCAATCAAATGAAAATACCAAGACTCAACAGTGTACCTGGGTGATATTTGCCATCAGCAGTGTTACTCAAGCTGGTGAGAGTGTCAACAACCCCATGCTAAGAAATTTCTGTTCTACCATATGACAGCAGTAGCTAAAATAACCCAGCCACACAGAGAGCCCCAGGACTTTATTAGCTTTGAAAGTGGACAAGCAATAAAACAAGGTTTCTTCCAGAATAGAAATAAACTGTGATCATGGAATGACTTGAAAGAGTTAAAGTTGGGAAGATCAAACCTGAGGAATTAAAGATTTCTTATTTGTGTTTTTTTTTTTTTTTTTAATTTTTCTGGAAATATCTTAAGTACTTGCAGCTGTAAGTGGAGGCAACTCCTTTCAATACTGTTGGAAATGAATAAGCACAAATGTTCATATACTATTTTAATTCCCCCCACCTTGTTTTCTTTTGCCTCTTTGTTTTATTTCTTGCATCTCAGAAAAAATTTATACAGCAATTTGTTAATTAGCTCTAGAAATTCATAGCAATGACCGAATTGCATTCAATAAAGCAAGCTTTAGTGCAGTGGGACACAACTGTGCAAGTCTCAAATTCCCTTTTTCCAGATTACTTTCTTAGTTTTGGTCTACAAGAAGCCAAATTATTTATACATCTGTATTACATATTATGCATTTGTAGACACCCAGGCAGCATGTTTTCCTTGTAGAACCAATTTGTGCACGGGGCTTCTTGCCAAGAAAAAAGCTTTCCTGACGTTTAGTGAATCTCTGAGTCATTTTAACTCAGCACAAAACTCGGCTGCAGAGGACCTGTTAGGTGGGTAGAACATCTCTGAGTAACTTTCCTGACCCCATGCTGGGGACAATAATCACAGACAGTGGCTTCATTGGCATGGAGAAGGAGAAAGAAAAACCCAACATGACCCATCTAGTTGCACTCCACTTGAAACAGACATTTAAAATAGACAGTTTCTCTCAAAAGTAAATTTTAATAAAAACCTTTAGAAAAATCTCTTGGCTTTGCCTTGCTCTGTTCTGGTGAAGGGATAATGCTGTGCAGAGATAGAGAGGAGTTTTAGGAGCCTGGTCTCCTAGCTTTAATCATCTTGTAGAATTCCATATAGACACATCTTTTGGGGTTATTTTTTTTCAAGTCTATATCTTACTCTAGAAGTAGGTAATCTTTGAATCTCTGTCTCTCAGCCTCTGCTGGAAAAATAGTTCACTTTATGTATGTTCTGATTGTTAGGAATGAAAGCTCTATTTCAGAGTGGCTGCAGGAATTGTAACTCTTCAGCTGTGCTGCTCACTGGTAAGAATGTACAGCCAAAAAAATGAGATATAAGATGTTTTGCTGGACTACTTTTGAGTTGATCTGAGATGACAGAACCTATTTCAGGCCAACAGTTATTCTAAGGTTTCCATGGAGATTAATGATGTCAGAGGAGCAACATCTGAGTGCAGTTTGCTAGAAAACAAGGCTATAATGTTGTAGTGGAGAAGTCAAGTCTTTGCATTTTTGTAAACTCACAGAATAGTGAAGCCCATTTTCTCAATGCATTGCAGTTTGCTTTTATTTGTGCTCAGTGTGAGCTGAAGTCATGCTTTTGCAGTGTGGTGTAAGGGATGGTTTCAGTACTGCCTCACATATCATCTGTCTGAGCTCCTATTGCTGTTCTACTCACCTGCATAAATTTTATGCATTCTCATATTACTTTATTAAACCCTGGCGTTTTCTGTCTGCACTGAACTGCCTTGTCCTAAGGGTGATGCCCAGGTTTCCCTGTGAGTATATTTGCAATGGATGAGTATTAAAACTAGAATAAGTTACAGCTCTGCTGAGTTTTCTGAAATGTAGGAGCTGCCTCAAAGGACGGTAGGGGGAAGACGCTGGAGAAGTGGTGAAGCAGGAAAATACAAAAGGTTAACAGAGGCATAATTTAAAGCTAAAATTTGACCCTTAGGAATTTAAAAATTGTTACTATTACTTGCAGTTATATACAGACTAAAACTCCACTCCACTGCAGAGAGATTGCTGCCCAGGGAACTGAACGTGTTACTAATGAAGGCATCGCGTTTTTGCACAGGGCTTTTGCAGTGCGAGATATTAGAGGCTTAAAGGTGCCTTGATACCACGGAAATTCTGTAGCTTTTTAGCAATTCCTGAATGGGAAGCAGGCTCTGCAAGCAGTGCTTGGTTCCCTGTTGTTACCGAGTGTGTGTTTCAGTTCCACAACTGTGGTTTTGCTATCCATTGTTTAAGGGATTCTCACAAAGACGTTTGCCAAAATAGAAGTCAAGAAGCAATACTTGAATTTGGCAAAATATAGGGGAATAAAGACTTTTTCAAAGTAAGAAAAATGGAGGGAAAAAGTTTTAAGATTTTTATGCATAAGTTGAATTCAGTTTTATTACTAAAGCACTTGTTGCCTCTATAGAAGCAGCTGCCTGTAGAAAGCTCATGCATATGTGCACCTCTATCGAAGAACAGTCAGAATAACAGTTATGATGATAACTGATGTCAAGTCTCTGCTTTCCCTGTTTTTGTCAGGAGATTATTAAGCAGAAACCAGTCTTTCCTGGAGCATCTACTGTGCTTCAGTCAGCAAACTTGGCTTTTGTTTCTTAACTGTAATTGCAACAGAAACAACTTTTGTGTAGAGTGGAGCACCGGACTATGGAAACTCGCTTTTATGACTTGCACAAGTTATCAAAATGTACTCACATTTCAGAGACCTTTTTTTTTTTTAGAATGCAGAGAGGCAAAGCACCTCTGAGCTCGGCTCCTTTTATGTCTGAGTTCAGCAGAAAAGGACTTATTTTTTTCCCCCCAGGCCAGTTTCTGAATTCCTGAAATGCAAAGCTTTCACAGCGAGAGAATGGCCTACTCTGATACAAAACGAATGACAGCTCCTCCTGAAAATCAGGACAAGTTAATACATTCCACATGTTCCCTGCCCCAGTTTTGCAAATTGATTATTTTGAAAAGCTAAGTAAGCCTATCTTTATTTTGCAGGAAATGTTTGGTGCCATTAGGCAGCAACGCTGTTGAAAAGAACAAAGCTGGAACAGCTTTTGATAATGTCCTCAGAGAAATGGCCAATTGCTGTACAAGTGATACAAACAGGACTGTTTGTTCTCACTGGGTGCTGAACACTTGAAAGTTCACACACTTCATCATGAGCCTGAAAAGAAGTGAAATTCTTTTGAAGCCTGCAAGATTGGGCCATTTTGAAAATCTGCCCCTGTGTCTGTAATCTGCCCCTGTGTGACTGTTCTACAGTAATGCAGTTCTAAGTGCTTGACGATTACCTGGAGGGTGGCAGCTCTTGTGTATTACTTGATTTGAAAAAAAGGGGAATATTTTTTATGGGATTATGTCCTATGAAGCAATACAGTCTTTTTGCAGGTCTGGGCATAGCAGGTTAGCAAGTTTCATACACAGATAGCAGGAGTTATCTCAGGGTGGGAACTGAAGCCTGGGTGTAACAACTGCAGGCTGTGATCTTGTTCTTGCTATTTCCTGTGAGAGATTAAGGTTTAATGAAATGTTCTGTAGTCCATAACAGTGTTAAAGCACCTGCGTGTTTGTTAAGCAGACAGAGAAAGTTCAGAGGGAAGTTACTGAGAAATATTATTGTTCCATATGTTTTTAAGCACATTCCTTCAGGAGAATAATCTTTCACATCTACTGAGTCATGCAGATGGTTGCATAATTGATTGATGTGTTATATGCAAGTATCCTCACATCCATCTAAATTTCTCCCTTCAAACAATGCCTTTTGACTCGGTTCTGTTACTGTCTAACCATGTTTGGCAATGTTTTGGTATGCTGAGTTTACTTGACCAAATACAAAGTTTACTTAACCAAATATAAAGTAATGGCCTGACAAACACAGAGATAAGAATCGCTAAGCTTGCAGCAGTGCATAACATCTTTTTTTAATATTGCTGGGGGCTTTTATACTTTGCTGTAAAAAAGAACAGTCAGATGTCTGCTTCTACCTCCTTATCTTCTGGTGGCCTGTCACCTCTTCCCTTTGCCTATTTTTCCAGCGGTTTTGGCAATGAAATAGCCTTTTGTAGGTACAGGCCTCCACTGGTGGACTCTTCACTAGTGGGAAGCCCTACCCGCTGCTGGAAGCAGCTGATCTTGGACAGAGAACGAAGAAAAGAGAGGAAACCCTGTGCCCAGGTCATACTTAGCAAATCCTTCAATGCTGCTTCTTGTTTTTAACAACCGATTTCCCTTTCCCCCAAAAATGACGCTGCAAAGGCAGATGCATAAAGCGCAAAGTAAAAAGGAACATCAGACCACTTGCCGTGAATCTGTAGCCTTGTCAGATCCTGGCCGGCAGGAATAATTGGTGTAGGAATGAAGGCTGGGACTTCTAGCGGTGGAAGCCTCACAGTATGAGGCTCATCATTTCAGTTTTTCGCTGCAGGGGCACGAATGTTGTGCCCTTCAAGCCCGGCATTTCTGCATGGAGGTGGACGTTTGGAAGAGCACAGTCTGCAAATAGCTGCATGGCTGACTCCTTGTTTACCCTCAGCATGAACGTCTGCATGCAGAGTCCTGCAGGTGCAGCCAACACACAAGCATCTTTCCCACGTTCTGCAGCCATCCCATCATTTTAGAACAGGGCCTTCTAAGTTGATATCTGATACTTTGACACTTTGGTTTTTTTGTTTTTTTTTTTAAGTTGACACTGTTAGCCACCATAACAGTGTTCATTTGTTGCAGGAGCTTTGACTTTTAGGGTCGAGTAAATCACTTGGTCCAAGATTTTTGTATTCCCTATGTCACAGAGAATAGCAAAGGTTAAAAAGTTGCCAGTTCTTTACATACTCTTAAGAAAGGAGTGTGTTTAATTAAGTGTTGTTTCATTTGCATTTTGATGTAGTGACATAAAACATCCTGATAAGTCTGTGTGTTCTTCAGCTTATAAAAATGAGTGTTTTGCTTCTGCACGGGCAAAAACCCCAAAGTAAAAAAGTTACTGCTATAATTCTTTCCATGTTAAGGGCCTTGAAGGTGCTCCATCTTATGCAGAGAGAAAGGTCTCTGGCTCTTACAGAAGAGGGAGATGTTTGGGGGGGTGGAAGGTGCAGTGAGAGCACCAGGGGCTTATACGCACAAAGCCTGGGAAGAGGAGAGGAGAACTGCCTTACCTAGTGATGCCTAATAATAATGATTGGAAATTAGTTTCCATCAAGTTGGACTGGTGGTTAATCACAGAAAAGTTCCAGCAGTTAAGCCAGAACATTCTTCTGTGCATCCGTTATTGATCTCTGGAGAATTGCTTCCTTCTTCCCTGGGACTGTGGGAGGTGGCTGCAAGTGTTGTCAGAAAAACCAGAAGATCAAGGGGGAAAAAAAAATCTCTCTAGCTTCAACTTTACTATTTCTGTTTCAGTCCTAAAGTCATGGTTCTGTGTCCAAAGTGTGTCTGTTTTCATTTCAACTCTTCTCACTTAGTTACTGGGTGATTAATAACTGTAAACTAGTCTCACCTAAAAGGCTGTACGAGTTTTATCAGTGAACCTCATGCATAAAATCTGGAACCTTAAAGACTGGTAGAAATATATAGTTTTTTTCCTTCTGCAGTGCATGTTTTTCTATTTATTTAAAATCCATGTGTAGGCTTCTTTTTTTTTTAACTCTATGGGAAAACTGAAGAAAACAACAGGGCCACATGAGGGAATTCCATATTTGCTTTCAGCATTTAATTTCCATAAAGAGGAGGATCCTGTTGACGAATATCATTTCTTTCTTTCTTTTTTTTTTTTCCAACTTGCAAATGTTATGAAAGCATTAAAAGTTAGTTCCTTGTTGTCAGGGTTCCAAGATAGATGTTTGCGTAGTAGATTAGATGTAATATTTGTGGAGCTTTGAGAACAGCTTTTGGGCTGGTGTTTCATTAGCAGGATCTGAAGCTGTATCATCAGAAAGGGTATTAATTCTCAAATGCATGTTTCATATACAAAATTGATGAGATTGTAGACAGATAATGTACCATAGTGATTGCAGAGCCATGAGCAGATCATTAGTACTGTAAAAGCAGAGGAATCTGCAGTTATAACTTGTTCTCTATGTTAAATATGGTTCATTGGACCTAAGATCTTACTACGTTTTTACCATTGCAAACCTTGGAATGAGAAGCCCTAAAACTGAAGAATTGGAGTTTGGGAAGATAAAACATCATATACAGGAAAGGCAGTTGTATTTCAAAATAAAACCCTGACCTCCACTACCTGCAAATCTGTAGAGATAACATCTACCACTTGTAGGAAATCCCATCACAGCATTCATAGAGCCTCTGTGCTGCTCCGTGCCACCTAAAGCTTTGCCTGCCCTGGTGCTTCTGCTGGTCACAGTCCCAAAGATAGTTGGATAAACCCAGGAATAATGCCTATTTTCCTACAGGGATATTGAGGTGAGGGTTGGATTCATTGCTTCTCTTGATCCAGCTTTTGCAGTCCACTTAAATGGGACAGTGATTAGACTCTTTGTGAGGAAATTACATATTTAACTGTCAAATTGCAGAGATGGAGCTATTTTCAGGCATCCAAGTGCCCATCTTGGTGCAGCTAAAAATGGCTTGTCTTGCCTCAGACAGAGGGATGACAGGATGTGCAGGCCAACGAGCCAGTCGGGCCAGGCTGCCTTGGCCCTTCAAGATTGTACTGCTGGAATTCTTTTAAATACTCTTCAGCACAGAGTTCATGTAAATTAGCTAATTACCAGCCTCTGCTCAGGCTTCCATGAGTGCTGAGTAGTGGAACAGAATGATTTAATTTCCCTAACATATTCTCTTGGCACTTTTGCATGCGGAATATGTTGCTCTAAAGCATCCCTTGATACCAGATCCTTGGCAGTGCTCCAGAAGGAGTTCAAGTTAAAAACCATTCAGCGTAATTCCAGGGTTGGCAAACCTAGAGTTGTCACCTTCCTTGCTTCCTATAATTTTGCCGTCTGTAATGCGGGCTTTCCTCTTCTCTCGCAGAAGATGATCTTGCATAAGTGTTTAAACTGTGAATCAGGGATTACAGCTGGCACTGCTTATGCATATGATATTCTCTTGGGAGTGTAATTAAGCTGAGGTGAAGTGATCACATGAATCTTAATATTTGCAAATTCATTACTCTTAAAAAAGGACTGTAGAGTTCTCGGTTACATTGGCAAATGAGTGTGATTGCCTTCCACTGTAATTTTCAGCTTTGCCTTGTGCTTACTCTGAAATGTTTGCTGCTGTCAGAGGCAGGAGTAGTGTATTTTAATTTCCCATTGAAATTCTTGTGAAAGAGTTTGCATGGAGGGTACAGGAACATTTTGACTGGCTGAGTGTAAATTATTTAAATCCCAAAAAGGTTTGGGATGTGGCCAGATTTAAGCTAACAGGAAAAGGAATTTGGTCGAGGTTCTGTTTCTCCTCAGTAGTTGGGTCCAAATCCTGGAAACACTCTCAGTATGTGTTCACTCATTAATTTTACTACAACTATCAAATAAATCTAAATATAGACATAAGTACTGGCAAGTATTAGCCAGCTAGTTCTATTAATTGAAACATGCTGATGTCATTGAAGATTCCTTTAAGGGTAGCTGCATTCTTTAGCTGTCTAGATACCATTAAAAAACAAAACATGTTTTAATCCTCAGACAGGAGGAGTAGCGTCTACATGTTATTTATATAAGCCTTGGCAATCAAGAGGAAGTTGTAGATCTACTAATTATGTGTTGTTGATTGCCTGTGTCTCATCTTACTACAGTGTTTCAATGGTCAGAGATATCACAATTTCAAACTGAGAAAATTAGTTTCATTTCCATGATGCTTGATAGTTAGTAGTTTTGTCCCTATAAAATGGCCATCATAGAACAAAAGCATGTATTGGAAGTTCTGAAGATCAGTGTGTTGTACGTGTTTCTTTGCTCAGTACAGATTCCTTTTGCTGTGTCTCTCCAAAATCATGGACTGAGACTCCATTTTGATTTATTTCAACATCATCAATCTCATAAATACCAGAAGACATCTCCCTCCCAAGACAAAGAGTAGGTGCTAAGTGAAGCTACCTGTAGTCGGGGTCGTTAACCCTTTGTAAACGTTGGTAGATCCCAGTGTTGATGTTATAGTTGGACCTTGCTACTCACAACTTTTTTTAGATGGGACAGCATGGAAATCTGTCTCAGAAAGCTCATGTTGTTCTCATTCTTCCTTCAGTCCTTGCATCTTTTAAATCCAGGATTAAAAGAAGCTGGATTGAAAATTTTAGGTAGTAAATCTCATGCAAGTACTATAATTTGTTTCAGTGACCTAAACATGGTAATAAGGATTGTGTGGAAAAGTGCTTTAGTCCCTCATTTGTTTTCTATTTTAAGCAGCTAAAAGCAGCAGTCTGGCACTAAGATAAAATCCAGTTTATTTTGCAGCCATTAAAGATTTGTGTTCCTATTTACTGGGCATCCTTACTTTTGTAATAATTAATTCCAAATTAGACTAAATTTAAAGAAGAAAAGTGTTTCAGACTGTGTAAACTGGAAACTATGTAGCAAAAATATTTACCACTTCTCTTTCAAACTTACAATGGCTTGTTCTTCAAGCAAAGTACTCCCAGCCAAGTTGCATAAGTTGGGATGCTTTTCAGGATCACTTCTGTCCGTCAGCCCAGCATGGGCTGGTATTTTATCTGTCACATCGTGCATGTTTTGTCATTTGTCAGTCTTCTCATCTGAATTCCTGATTATAGGTCATACTGGAAATCAGTATTTTTAATTACTGCTTGTATTTCAGAGAAAAAAAAAAATCATTTAAACTACTGAACTTGCTAGAAATCTTAAGTTAATACCTACTGCTGAGTTTTCAAAGAGCCTAAAGGGAATTTAGCTTCTCTAGGTGTCTTCAAGAAATTGATAGAGGGTTTAATGCAAGCCCAGCACTAAAGCTAAGTCATCCCTGGTGTGGTTCTGCTTTGGATTGGGGTTTTTTTCTGTAGTCCTCTCCATGGCTTCTGAAGGAATGGTAATTACTGGTGTTTGTGTGCTTCCTAATTGTTTATGGTAATAAAATGCTGTGAAGGGCTTGGAGTACCCAGTGTTGGGCATAGAACCTCGGGGGAAGCGTGGTCCCTGCACCACCTGGTCTCTCATGAGTTATCTTTTACATCAGATTATGTTATCAGTCGAGTAACTTTTAGACAGATTGCAGTTTCCAGAATTGATCATAGGAAAATTGATCATGGCTTTACTATGGCTTTTACGTGTTTGAGAGGTTTCTGCAAAGACAAAAGGGAAAATCCATGTGCTGCGGTGTATGGGGAAAGAAATATAGAAATCTTTGAAGTAAGGATTATTTAGAGTTGGAAAATCTTTTCCAGGGCAGAGGACAGTGAAACCCTTGAATAGGTTGCCTACAGAGCTGGTTGCCTCTGGAGCATTAAAGGTGAAAATTTGTCACATCTATCAGAGTGGAATGGATTTGGCCCTTCTAGGGTCTGAATAATGGAGTACATGACTTTTATGAGACTCCTCCAGTTCAAGGACTTAATGTTTGGTTTCTTGTTTTTGGTGGTTGTTTTGTATTTAGGGAGGCTTTTGTGGGGTTTTGGGTTGGTTTTGGTTTGTTTGGGGTTTTTATCTGTAAAGATGCACAGACCTTTTATAAACATCTTTCATGAAGCTAATGCCATGATTTAATTTAATAAAAAATATTGAAGTTAATGTACATTAACATTCAAAACTGCCTGAAATCAGACAGTTACTGACTGACTGTGATTTACTCTTTCAGTCATTTGTTAAAGCTAATATCTGTGTCCCTCTGCACAAGACTTGTAATCTTTGAATCCTTTAGGAATTAAATTTTGTACCAAAACTTAAATGCATTTAGCTAACAATGAGGTATCTCAAAACAGTCTCTGTGCATTAAAAAAATATATGGTTTATATATATATATATATGTTAACTTTTTGTACCTATATGTATGTTTGTGCACACATTTATTTAAAATCTTAAAACCTGCTGTTAAGGCACAGGTTATTTTCGATGAGGTTGGCAGCACATCGTGAGATTAAATCTTCCTGGTTACTTTGGATCTTTTAGTCACCAAATATTGAATTTAGAACAGCCAGCTAATTTTATAGAGAGAAATAATTTGAAGTAAAACTACCCAAAAGGCAAGATCTTATCTAGTAGCAAAAGCTGTGCTTGTTAGTATTTCCAAGCACGCAGCGCACAGCTGAAAAAAATCAGATTAAAATGAAGCCAGTGTTTATTCTTAAGTGGAGTTCACCACTAGTCACATTATCTGCAGCTGACAGTCACTTTGATGTGCCACTGTACTTGATGACATCTTCATATTGATTTGAGTCCATCCTTTTTAGTCTGCCCAATCTATTAGTATTGTTTCCCTCATGTTGAGGGATCACTGCAAATAGGAGTCTTGGTGCCTTTAATATGACTGAAGCCATATTTTCCAAGAAATGACCATTCTGGTAAAGCACTCACAGTAAGAGCATCTAATAAAATTGATTTAATAGAGGGAATTACAAAACTAAGCAAAGTTTAAGTCTTATTATAAATTACAGATTCCTCTGCAGCATTTAGTTTGTGAGTATTTGGAATGTACCTCAGGAAAATTGTTTTGGATCCAAGCATATTCAAAGCATGGAAAAAGAACAAAAAACCTGCAAATGAACTGAAAATCTTGCAGATCCTACATGATGAGGTGATGAATTTTACTTTGGCTCGACTATTAGCAATGACTATTAGAAATGTTGCCAGCTCTGATTGAGGAGCACCAAAATGAAGTAGAAGCAGGGTGCTTATTTCATCATTAGCTTGTGTGGTAGTGGAAATCTGTTAGAGACTTCTGTGGGGATAATTCTCAAAAACGGTTGGGATAAATCCTGTGATGACAAGAAGCAAGAATGCGTGTGTTATACTTGGAATGAGCTTCCAGGCTGCCCTGGAATAATTCGATAGGTGCTGTGGCAGCGTGTGGCTCTGTGACTATCACAAAGTTGACCTTGTAAACAAGTCAAAAATCACAGGAAAATTATTAGTGAGCATTTGTGATGTTCGGAGGAGTGGACTGGGAGATGCAGGTAGAACTGTGACCCCAGGAAGAAAATGCCTTCAGCAGAACTCAACTTTGAGGGACCGAGTTGTGCTTTGACTTCACACGTTATTTGGACTAGATTTGCAAGTGTTTTTAAAGATTTAAACATTTAAACGATTCTCTGGAGTTCACAGAAGGGTGTGAGTTAGCCGAGTCTCCCAGGTGTTTCTGGCCATGTCACTGAACATTTTAGCATTATATCCCCCTGCTCCTGTGGAGTGTCCATGGCTTTCAAACCTGGGCTTGGAGTAGCTGTGTCCATCCAGCTGAGCAAACTTCTCCCATCCCACCCAGTTAGGATGTTCAAGCACAAATGTAGTCGTTGTGCCATGTCAGATTAGATGTTCTGGTGAAAATTGACCTTTGATATATGAAATTAATACCACTGCTCATCTGGAGAGTGAGAAATGCAATTATTCTCTTAGGTCATCTCTGTTTTCTGTCATTCATAGCCTTTTCCTTGTCTGTGAGAGGGGTCTGTTTTTCTGGGGAACTTTCCAACCATCTGATAAACAATGCTGTGTACAGCCAAGTGTATTACTGTACTAGAATTTGATTTTCTAACCCCAAAGAGATGTAAAGAGGAATTTTCCCCTTGTACCTCTTCTTTTTTTTTTTTTTTTTTTTTTTTTTAAGAATGGTTGAATGTAAATACAACATGCTGGAAATTAAGGTGAAAATATCAAACAGTGCTCTTTTAATTCAAGATCATTGGTCCCTCCAGACATATACAAAAATTTTAACTTCAAGAAGCTGATTAGCTATATGTCAGCATATATTAAAGAAAAATAAGATTAGCAGTCTGTGAAAAAGGTAAAGCTGTACCATTTATTGTAAGATTTCAGTGGAGAAAATATCTTCGAAGTCATTAACGCTGTCTAATACTTTCTCTTCAATTTAGTTTTAGGGTTTGGGGATTTTTTTGCTTTACCCCTTTCTGCAGTTGTCTGCCCATCAGAAATCTATTCAGTGTTTTTTCAATAAATAACAGAAGACTTAAGCACAGATTTTGTCACTATGTACTGCAATGAAGCAGAACAATGTTATGTTTGTTATACAGAAGCAGGAAATGAAACAAGTTGGCTTTTGTTTTTCTCCCTGCTTTCTGTTCTGATGTTGTGCACAATGCACAGAAGCCTTCCTTAAGTATTCTCACTTTCAGTTAATTCCACCTTTATTCCTCACTGTTCTTCTGGTTTTCTGCCTGTTTAGGTGGTTAATGTTGCTATTAGCAATATCTGTACCTGTTGCATGCTCTTGACTATTGGTTATGTGCAAGAAAATAGCCCCCATGGTTCTATTTAGCGGAAATTGAATCTCTAGGTTCTATATGTTTTGAAGTACATTCTGTTGCATTCATCCTAGACAAAACAGGCAATGCAATTTAGAAAGACTTGCTAATAAACATAAATTCTAAATCATTAAGCAGGTGAGACTGCCCTGGAAGGAAAATCGAAAGTTGGACCAGATCATGTGGTTCTTCATCAAAGTGTATGTCCACTGGCTTTGTAGCTTCTGTCATCTTTTAAAATTGTCTGCTTGTCATACTTGGGTTTGGCATCAGAATGCTGTTTTTGAAGGATTTATATTGAAATCATGCAAAGACCTTTAGAAATGGTGTATAATTAAGAGTTGAGCAAAATGTTCACAGCCAGACAAATGATACTGGTTAATCTTAACCTAAAGATTCCCCAGGTTAGCGATTCTGGATCCAGCATCCCTCTGTCCTGACTAGATATGTATTTTTTTTAAAAAAATTTTTCCTTTTTAACCTATAAACTGTCTTCTATGGGATTCATTCTGCAGCCATCTCAAACATTTGGCAAGCACCTCTTTTTTCCTCCTTCTCCAGCAGAAGATGAATAAGATACAATTCTGCTGGTGCTTCAGATGGTTTGTATCACTCGAGACACGCAAGGTGCCTCCGAGTGCGTTACACTGATGAGAAACATCTGCTCCTGCTACAGCTTCAAACCCTTCCTGCAGTCGGGGCTCCCTGAAACTGTGCACACTGACTGCTCAAGGAGTATCCAAAAGGAGCAACTCAATATTGTGTGGTTGCATTCAGTTATTCGTCTCTGATCTTAATGATGTTTCAGAGATAACCGAGTCACATTTCTGAATTTTATTTGCATGTCTCAAGCTGCTCCAGGGGAGCTTCAGGCTGGACATGAGGAGATATTTCTTCACAGAAGGAATGAGTAGACATTGAAAGGAGCTGCCGAGGGAGGCGATGGAGTGGCTGTCCCTGGAGTTGTTTAATTAAAGACCGGACGTGGCGCTCAGTGCCATGGTCTGGTTGACTCAGTGGTGTTCAGTCAAAAGTTGGACGCAGTAATCCCAGAGATCTTTTCCAATGGAATTGATTCTGTGATTCTGTGTGGAAGACGGATGCAAAGATTCTTGTTTAACCGTGTGCTGCCAAGGGCTTTGGGAGAAACAGAAAAAGTTGTGAAAATTGTGATGAACCTGTGTTCACACAGGGTGATACTGGCTGGTCCTCTGCCAGCAGAATGCCTGGAACTTGCATCCTTTGCATCCTCTGCATGTCCCACCATCCCACTTCTCTCTCCCATTGTTTACAACAGAGGCACTGGGCTCTTCCCTGAAGGCGACAGAGCAGTTTTATGTCATCTCTCTATGTTCACTGTCACCATTTATCATTGTTTGCTTATATCGTTTACAGAACAAGAACAGAATGGGTTTGACGTGCCATTCAAGGTGTTCTTGAGATGGGTCGCTTGACTCCAGCCAGTGGATTGTTTACATTGAAGTATTGCTTGCCAATTCTTGCAAATGCTTGTGGGGTTCTCTTAGGTCCTTCCTAAGCAGTGGCCTGTGAGCTGAGCACAGATTGGAGTCAGTGGGGGAAAATGCCTGTTTTTCCTGGTTCGATTTGATTTAGTTTCAGTTTCAACTTAATCCTTAAACAATGGATTTATTAAAGAAAACTTTCAGTTTTAAAGGCTGGAGTCCAAACCTGGGGTTTGGATTTCACCCATGCTTTGGCTGTAACAGTCTTGCATTGCAGTGCACCTGCCTGGAGGGGCTCACAATTGGAAGTCAGAAATGTCTTGGAGAGCTGTGTTTTCAGTGTCTCACTATGTTACACAGGAGCAGGTACTCATTTTCACAACACATAATCACTATTAGAGCAACACTTCTTATGCAGAGTGATTTATGGAGGTTTCAGTCACTGCAGGCTGTTCTTCTGAACAAACACAAATGTTACTGAAGAATCTTGGAGAATATTACTGCAGTCTAAAATCATCTCTGATCGCTTTGTGATATTTTGAGGCTTTCAGCCGATCTGTTTTGGGTGGCTGTAAACGCACTGCAAAGCAGTGTTCACACGAGTGTTGCAGAAGGTATGGCTGCCCTACATACCATAAAGGGTGGAAATTCCCAGGATCCCTGGCAAGAACTATAAATGAGCTGGGAGCAGCCTAGCTGTAGTAACAGGGAGCTGCATGTGGCTGAGGAGCTGACTAAATCAGCTGGCACGGGGAGGTGATTCTGACACCCCAGAAAGCAGGTAAAGCACAGCCAGCTCGGAGCTAACTCACACATCTGCATGGCAGAAATGTGCCCGCTGAAGGCTTGAATAAAACATTCCTGAGCTGCTGTTTCCCTGCTACCAGCTCGTGTCTCACGTACACCTGGTCTTTGACCAGTGTTGGCACTCAGGGACCGCCTCGTTCCAGCTGGAAACATCCCTTAATTCATGCCAGAGGATTTCTCTGTGTGAACAGAATGGTGGATTGAGGCTTCACATTCTCCAAGAATTCTCTGTACTCTTGATGCAGGGAAAAAAGGATGTTTCTTAGTACCCATGTATGTAAAACAAACCAAACAAAAAACCCCTTAATTTTTATACTTTTTGTTTTGTTTTCTTTTCTTGTTTAAAACATTGACTGAAATTTTAAAGATGTAGCACATGTTTTTTAAAGAATATTTTTGTAAATAATATTGAGTACCCTGGTAAAGCAGGTCTGTGGGGGCATGCCTTGATTCCAGCTGCAGGTATGATTGCAGAGTGAGTGGCTTTGCTCTGCAGTGTAGTATTGCTGATGGACTTGCCTGATGGAACTCAAGTTCAGTTTGTGGCACATGCAGTCAGAGGGGTTCAGGGAGCATGGCTGGAGGTAGTATTTACAGCTGTGCCTTTTTGTTAGCTTTGGATCAGGTAGTTTTTATCTCAGTGTATCAACCTGGTTTCTTTCTTGGTTTCGTACTACTGCTCCAAAACACAGCCACAACTGAGAAAGGCAGGTTTGGATAGAGATAATGTTATCTTGTGCCTGTCAGGACCGGGTCTGAAAGCAAAAGGAAGTTTGATTTCTTTAATTGTAATCGAGTACTGTCTGTCACACAGCTTGGAAAGAGCAGCCTTTGTTTCCTAGATCTGATAGTTCTGCCACAGTGATAGGTTTGCCTGAGTAACTTATTCCTCCTTATCTTGTGTATGAATTTGGATTTCCAACGAAAAGCATGGTTTCCCTGCTTATTACATCCAGCCTCTGCATGATCTTGTATTCGACATGATTTTCAAATACTGCCATCCTGAACTTTAAGACCAGGTGGTTGTTTAAACACAGTTTCAAAAACAAACTAAGAATAAATTTTTTTCCATCTTTATTCTGCTTAATAGTTCTGCTGTTTCTTTGCGTTCAATTTCTTAATAAATCATGGGATTTATTAATAAATAAATAAATAGGCTCTTGAAAATGTTTCGGCTTACCAGCTATGGTAGCTGTTGGCTGTGGGTTTGGTTTTTAACATTACATTAAGCAAGTTCCTGAATGGCTTTGTAAACAAGTCTTAAAGCCAGGTTTTCAGTATGTTGTAAAATTCAAGAAGTGGCATATTTGCTTTAGGATTGGCAGATTAGACCAACAGTCCTGGTAAAATGGGCTGCAGAGGATCAAGGCTGAGAGAAATGATACTGAGTCAGCCAGTTTTCAACATCCCAGTGGTCTTTCCCAGCAGCATGTGTGAGATGCAATTTGCTGCCACCTAAAATTCGCTGCTCCTGCTTCTGTCCGTGCTGCCAGTCTGTCCTTTGTGCTGGTCACAATGTGACTCCTGTGTGACCTGGTCACTGCACGAAACCAGCAGAAAATAACAAGAGCTTTCCACCAGTGTACAGCTGTGACCTGGTTGAGATGGGATCACTCAGGCTAGCGGGAATGGGATCATCACAAAGGAAGCAGAAGCAGGGGGTTAGGAGTGCTCTTTTCAGTGAGAGAGCATTGGATTGGCTCCTTTTCTCGCCCGTGATGGCTCCGAAGGGGCTCGGTTTTGCTGGCACTGCGAGCAAGCAGCTGTGTGCTGCATTTGCCTGGGGTTTCTGCAGGGAAGTTACTCTGGTTACCCCTGAGAAGGGATTGTGCCCAGCACACACTGGTAACGCCTAACCTGGGGACACTGGTGTCCCCTACCCTGCCTGTTTACAGAGCTGATCTGTGCCCTTAATGCTGTTAATCAAGAACACTCGGGAGGCGGGCTCAGTTAGCTCACACTTTCTCATACACAAATCTTTATGCATGTTAATTTATGTACAGCAATGAACAGTATTATTGATTAACCCTTGACGAGTCCATGCTATAGAGATACAGCCTAGGAAGGGAAAGCTGTCACTATGAAATCTGTTATTTCTGTTTTTGTGCCAGCCACTTCTGTTTCAGGAGAAGCAGTAGCCTCCCTCTTCCCTATTTTTATCGCCCATCCAAAAAAGCCTTGCCAACAACCTGGTACCTCAGTAAGCACAGCCTGGTTGCCTGCCTTCAGGAGGCTGCTGCCAGCTGCTCAGCTTAAAAAACTTGCAGACCACTCTCAGTGTTCCCAGGGATGGCAAGGGGCTTTCCAGAGAAACACCAGCTGGGCCTAGTCCCTTTTCCCTCCATGTGCCATTTCACTCAGATGCCCAAAGAACACAAGAGTATATGGGGCAAAGAAGGGATTTAATTCAGCTGTGCCATGACTGTGCAAAGCACCCTCGGACATGGACAAGGACTGTACAGAAACCAAGAGTGCAGGAGAGTGTGCTGACAAAAGAAAAGATTTATTGATCTAAACCCTATATTAATATTTAAGAAAGCAAGCGAACAACAAACCCATAGCGTGCAACTTCCCTGGTGCAAGCTTCAATTTGTACATGTAGTTATTTCACAGAAGATTCATTTTAGACATTGACAGCTTGCTTGGTCTGTTCTGCACTGTATAGTGTAGTTGTGTAGTATCCAAGTGCTACAAAGCCAATAAAATCACCTTTCCTGGTGATGCTGGAAAACCACGTTCTTGCTTTTAACAGAGGGGAATATTCTGACTTGCTCAGGAAAAATGCTATCTTAAGGAGAGTGGAAACCAGAAATGCTCAGTGGTAGGTCCATACCTCTATTGTACGAATCCTTTTGCCCATGGTTTTTTGGTGTGGAAAAACTGCCATTTTCCTCCCTTGAAACAACCTTCCCATAGATATTCCCAAGCCCTGAATTGTTGTCCTGCAGAGTGTGTTCTGTTGTTTCTTTTTCAACTCCTTTGACTGGCAGTGCACTTTATGGTCCAAGCACAGAGAACAGGAGTTAATTAGGGTCTTGGAGGGGGTTTAAGAGCATTTTAAACAAAAAATTATCCTCAGGATGTTAGGACTGCTTTGGGAACAAAAAGGGTACAGGAAGATGGGAAGTGGGACTTTGATACATAATTTGACAATCCAATTGTGACCGGGCCAGAGTGATGTTCCTGTCACATCACATTGTCCATTAATTCTTTTGGCAAGTTTTATTTCCTACGGGAGTCGGCCACGATGAGTGGTGTCCGTGGATAGTGTTTCTTCTCAGGCTTTTTCCATGGTATGCAGCTGATTTTCCAGCATGCAAGTCACACGTGCTGACAAGAATCAGATGCACCTGTTCCTTGACCACAGCCCACTCCAGAGATGCAGATTTAGAGCCCCTAAAAAGAAAGGGCTGGAGGGTGTGGACCAGTTGAGCTGGGTAATTTCACTGCCAGAGGTATTTTTAGAATAAACTGTGTACTCGCATCTAAGTTTAGAGTGATTGTAATTATGTTAGAAGTTTTGTTATACAAAAATAAACAGCTGCTGGAGACTGAGAGCGGCTTGGGACCACAAAGCATTGAATGCACTGATTCACATGTGGCAACACTTTTTCTAATGTGCCTATTGGGATTCCTTGCCTAAACTCTGCTGGCTGCTTCAGCAAAGTGTTTTGCTCTTCATCAATTTCAGCAGAATATTTTTGGTTGGTTTTTGGGGGGTTTTGTTAACTGGGCTGCGAGAGGTGCTGTCATCTTCTTCTCCTCAGCAATGCCTGTATTTGATTGTAAACTGCAGCCTTTTCCTTGCAAAGAAACACTGTATTTACATATATACTGTATTGTACCTCTATGCTTCACATTTCCCTGGGCTGGTCTCTCAAATCTCAAGATTTTTGAAGATGCCTGCAGTGGATTTATGGATGTATGCAGAAAGTGTGGGCTGCAGAAGGGCAGCATTCACATTATTGTGCTTACAAGGGGTTTGCTAGCCAAGGGCAAAGAGCACTCTTCCTTAAGCTTTCAGTCAAAAACCAGTCTAGACATTTTTATCACATTAAACAGTCTGAAGCATTTAATAGGTATGTGACAGGAAAAAAAAGCAGTCTGAACTAGCTGACCAGTTTTCTTATGGGAAAAGCCTGCTGGGCTCAAGTTTTCATTCTTTGCAATGGTAATTATTATGCTAGAAATGCTTAACAGTGATGAAGACACAGCTGGTTTTAGACATGTAAAAATGTTACCTTCACTTTCTACGGGTTCTGCTGTGCTTTGGGTGTGACACTGCTCTTTATTTTGATGGGCCCTGCCTTTCCTGAGCGTGTGTGCCACTTGTTACTGAGCTTGCAGGAGGCCAGAGTGGATGGTGGCAGCCGTAGTTAAGCACCACTTGAGAACACTTCAGTTCATCCAGCCAGTGCAAATGGCAAAACATTTTCTTTCTGTCTCTGCAAGGGTCCCTTTACCAATTTTTATGATGTAACTGGTTGCATCTGTTGATTCCCGCTGCATTTGATGGCTTCCAAACAGACTGCTCGTTCTTTGACCTCCACCCTCATGTCTAGAATCAGTTCTTTCACCTTTCCAGGCTTCTTCCCCATTCATCTGTCGGTCTGTCTGCAGCATGGGCCAATACTGACCTCCTTAACTCCAGGAGCCCTGAGCTGCCACAAGACAGGACCTCCCTCTGCCCTTGCCTGGAATGTTGGCAGTGTTCTTGCCACTTCTCTCTTTTCCCCCTCACACATAGACACCAGCGTTTTGTTTCGTTGGTCTTTCTTGGTGTATGTTTCACCCAGTTCCTTCCTTTCCAGCCATATTGCAGTAACCCAGCTTCACACTTGGAATAATCTCTAAAAATAGCCTAGCCTGTGCTATCCCGAATAATTTCCATTTCAGCTTTCCCAAACTATCCGCTGTTCTTTTCTAGCATGGTGAAAATGTGGCCATCTTCCCTTTTGATTTTAGCTGTCTGCTCAGGCACTTCGTCATACTGTCTTAGCCCACATCAGTGCCAGACACCCCATCCTTGCTTCCTGTACCTTTTCCTGTTGTTAGTTCCTTCCTCCTCTTTTCAATGCTTGTGCTCTTCCCCACGCATCCGTTTCACTTCTTTCTGCCCTGATGGTTGTCTGGAGTCAGGAGTGTCCTCATGATGTGCATGCTCTCACTTTTCCAGGGAGAGGGGACAAAGTGCCGCTCATCTCCCTGCCAACGCGAGTGTGTGCCACATGAACCCGTGAGGGCAGAGGTGTCCTCTGCTTGTGCTGCTTGTGTCCCTTTCCTCCTCAGCAGAAGTGGGGGTCACCACAGCAGGTGACAAGAAAGAGCAGTGAGGAGGAGGAGGAGCTCGGTGAGGTATCAGCTCCCCCTCTCGTTTCCTGCTGCTTGACGCTGAAGTTGCGTCCTAAAGTTAGGAATTCAGAGAAATTGAGTCCCCTGACTCTGGTGTCGCCAGTTGGTCCAGAAAAATCTGAATAAATGGGATTTCTCAGCATGCTGTAGATCTTGCTGTTTATTAGGAGCTGTCAAAGAAGTGTTCCAAATGGGCTGTGTGGGCCAGCGGGCCATACCAGCACTCCTGACTGGCAGACTGGCTCTCCTTTCCGTCTCCGTACTGGACAAATAGGTTACATACCAACACTTGTATTTTTATCCCTTTATGAATACTGTGTCAAATCATCCACTTGGAGCAATCAAAAATTGAGATGCCTTTCCTTCAGAAATGTCATACATATATATATATATATATATATATATATATATATATAAAATGAATAGTTGAACAAGCCAAAATGCATTCAGCAGGAAGATTTGGAGAGGTTGCTGGCTTGGAGCACTCTCCCACCCCTCTCATTAATAGCTGACATGCCTGGTTTTACCCCATTTCTTAAACAAGCCATACGTTCATATTCAGAGTGACATTTTCGGGGTGCTGTTCTCAAGTAATGTAAACAGCTGAATGCCTCAATAATGACTGTATTAGCGCTCTGAACTGTTTTATCAGATAAAGTTCTGAGCAGTCTCAGGCAGCCTCCCTTTACCCCAAAGAGACAACAGCTGTCAGTTCGATAGCGACTGCTGTGACAGGAAACAGAGCAGAATGTCAAGAGAGTTGTTTTAATATTTGATTAGTAGAAATGAATATGCAGATTGCACGGGTTCTCTGAGGCAGGGATTAGTGAAAGAGACTGTGATGCCATGTTTTATGCATTCCCATCTTCTGCTTGTGGTTAACTATGAACTTACCAGCTAAAGGACTGGGGATATCTTTTCTTTATCCTTGGTCACATTTTCTGCACAATCTTTCCTATTGTTTTCAGACCTTCTGGGCAGTGGCACAACAACCATTTAAAAAGAAATGTGGCTGAAACAAATCGGCAAGAAGTGCTTACCCTGCCACCTACCTACCATAATGAAGGAATAATAACAAAAAGTTGAGAACCAGTTGCTTTTCCTCTTGCTTCTCTACGAAATTAAAGATATAAATAAGTGATAACCTGGTATATCTCCAACATGGCTGTCCATATTTGTCCTGCTGGAAAGAGGGCTTCTGGATTTCCAAATTATAGGCAGCAGTTTATTTTCAGCCTTGCCTAGTTGTGATACACTGTGTTTAGAACCAGGGCAATCTCACCTTCAGCCAAATGCCCCGTTTGTTAGTGAGTTAGCACTGGGTGTTATTGGTGATGAAAGGTGTACTTGGCATTACTAAGTCTGTAATTGAGCAAGTCTTGCTGGCCTCATTCTGTAGAGGGAGGAAGAGGAAAATGGGAAATAGCAAAATGTCCATCCAGGACTCCAGAGCTGTCTGGCTCACCACCAACTGTAACCTGGATCCCTTGACTCCTACCTACCCCAAAGGGGATGTGTTTTTCCTGAACAATTAATGATGACTGTTGGTTTTGCATACAACAGGCAGAGTGACTGGGGGTGAGAAAAATAGATAAGTTCAGCCTCTACAACAGTGTTTAGGCCAGACAGTTAATATTATTTTTAACTCATCCATTACATGTCATTCTGATTCCTGCTTTTTGCACAGGAGTGTTAAAGTGCACACTGTGAGCCCCATGTAGTTTCTTTTCCTGATACTGACTGGGAGATTTTTTGTTTCCTGTGATGTGAACTTGAAATCTTGGCAGAAAAATAAAATGCAACCAGCCAACTAAAATCTCCATGGGGAGCTGCAGTCTGCTCCAGCCACACTTCAGCAAGGGCAGCTCACAGCTCTGCTGCTGCACTTACTTGAGCCTGGGTCTGTCACAGAACTGAGCAGGAAAAAAAGCTGAACCTAGAAATCTCTCCTAGCCAGGGTTTGGATTTACTGCTGGCCTGGGCAGAAGGACAGTGGATAATTTCCATTCCAACCAGCTGATAATGCCCTGCCTGCATTCCCCTACCTTTGAGACGTGATTCAGGTGTGATGATAAAGGGAGATGAAAACAAACAGGCTGTCAGGTGTGAAGGAAGGAAGGCACTGATCAAGTGCAGATGCCAGGTCTATGTTGCTTTTCATTCCATGTTATCTTCTCCAGTTTAAAGAAGGGAATGTGAAACCCTCTGTTTCGAGGGTGATAGGTGTGTGCTGAGATGGGATCTGAGCAGCATTACATCTTCTGAGATAGATACCGAAATCTTCTTGGCAACGTCATGGGTTAAACTGCACAATGACAATCTTAAAAGTATAAACCCCCCGTGCATTTCCATGGTGACTGTGGTTCATAGGCTTTATCCAGGGTACCAAGAAATATGTAATTAGTTTAAACTTCCAACAAATACCTACTTTTAACACACTGCCAGCTGTCAAATAATGAATGCAGCTTTTTGATATTAATGCATTTTATACTGCTGGAACAATTGCCAAAGATCACCTTAGCTTTGTCTGAAGTTTTAAGCCAGCAATGTGGTTCACTCTTGTTTTCTCAGAAATCATCCAGAAAACCAGCAAATTATAATGTCACTTTCCTAATTTTAGATTTTAAAGTAACATCTATGTTCCTCACAGCTTATTAGTTTTTAATATATCTGTATATTTTGAAAAAGATCCTAATAAATCACGTCCAAACTTTAATAAAGTTTGGTTTGAACTGAAGTACCTGACCATAGGAGGGATTATTTAAAACACGCAGGGATTTAGAAGTTATTACAAAAATATGATCTTGACCTTTCATTGCATTTTATTAATACTAAGTCCGGGCCTGTGTCAGTGTTTGGAAGCAGACAACGGTGTCCTCAGGATGTGGTCACGGAGCAGCTGATAGTTGTAGTTTGTTTTATTTTTGTTTGAGGTACTACATTGTGTTCTTTCCAAAACTTTTCCTTGCACTTAAAAAGGAAAGACTGCTGATATTAATGTCGTTTGGAAGTTTGTTTTCATGGTGTCCATAGTTAATAATTCGGTCTTAGAATCTTGCTGTTGTTTTATGTCCTTGGATCCCCGGACTCTTGCATTTTTAACAAGAGCGATGCTCACTTAAGATCGTTTGGTGTTTATCTGTACTCCCACCTGAACTCTTCTTAGAAGTTTAATTTCAAACATTTATTTATCTCTTCCTATGATACTAAATACAGAAACCACTTCTGCTTAAGATCTTTTAAAGCAAAAAGCTCCAGAATGAAGCTAAAAAAAAGAAACTGAAGTTCTAAGTGGCAAAATCGCCCATGATTTTAATTCAAATAATTTGTACAAATACTTCGTACAGGTGTATCTAAAAGTGAGAAATACTACTGACTTAAGATGTGTTACCTGTCAGATTAAACAACAGCAGAAATTAAGTATGGTATTAATTGCCCAAAGACCATATTGAAAACTTGTTTTTTTAATAAATCTGACAAATCCCATTCCTTTAGGGTTTGTTGCTGTAATGATACAAGGTGTCAGAGTTTATAAAAGTGTAAAGAGAGAGTCTGGGCTTCAGTAAATCAGGAAATACTTGAGATGTTTTGCAAGTGCTAGGTGTTGGTTTGTTTGTTTGTTTGTTTGTTTATTATTCCATGAGGTAGCCTTTGTTTTAACACTGCCTTCTATTGAAAGCCACAGAGTGAAGTAATTAAACTTAGTAAAAACCACTGCTGGTTAAATCCAGATACATTGCATACATCTATCACATGCTACAGCAATTCAGAAAGGATCTTGGCAACGATTACACAAACCATTGTTTTCATCAAAGTCCAATTTGCTCTCTATTACTACCTGGGGACGAGATGGCTTCCAGGAAATGGGACACTTGACATTATACTAAATAAATCTTGAACACCTCTAAGACTTCTGCCTGACTAAAGACAAAAATGGAGCATCTTCCACATTTTTAACAACTTAATGTTTTGTACGGTTAGTGTTTATTATTGGAATGAGACAAAACAGGGAAGGTTCTAGGGAATGGTTCCTCATCACATGCTCACATTATGAAATGGAGTTCACTTGACAGACCAAAAGAAAAATGTTACTGTTAGATGCATACTGAATAATATGTGTAAAAGAAAATCAATGGTCATTTACTGTCTTTTTGATGAGTCAGATTGCAAAATCCTCTGTAGAATTCACAGCATTATGAGCATTTTCCCTCCTGAAATAATCCCTTGGGAAGATCTGTGCCTTTCCCCTTGCCTTTCACCTTTGCTGTTACAAAATCGAGAATGTGAACACCAAATCTCCTATCACCAAAAGGAAAGAACAGTAAAAACAGCTTTGCTTATTCAGCGAAGTTTGTCGCTTTCTATGTGTGGTTTATTATTTTTTAACACCTAAGTTTTTAGTAATTTCCAGTTATGATAGCTCTGCATTCTGGCTCACTATTCAAGTCATACATTTTTCTGGGACTATGTATAGATTCTCTTAGTGCATTAGGAGTTTCTTTGAAAATGAGTAAAATGTTACCTTTTTTTGGGAACACTTTGGTGTTGCCATTGCCGTGTTGCTTCTGTTTTTCCAGGCATTTCAAGTGGCATCTATCTGAAGGCTCATTTTGGTCAGCAAGTGAAGCTAATAAAGTTGGTTTGCAATGGTGGCACACAAGGACCGATCCCAATCCTATCAATGCTGTGTGATGAGTCCAGATGACTTTGGTGATCCATTTGGATCAATTCAAAAGGGAAACTGCTCCAGTGGCTCTGTATTGCTGCTGAGCAGAGAAATTATTTGCCTTCTTGGGACTACAAATGTCTGTAATTTAGAAGTTTGTGAGGAATTAGACCTGAGTGAATGATCTGAGAAGCTTTCCATAATGGCTTGATTAAAATGTATTTCTAATTGTCAGAATGTAGTCTTGTTGTACTGTTGGAGATATACCAGAATAAGTTTATTTACAAAACCAGCATGTCTCTTGATAGACCATTCACTTCTCATAAAGGCAAATGCTCTCCCCCTTGAAAGGATGGGTGGTAAGCACTTAAAAAATGAAGTTTCAAATGAATCGGAAGGCTGGGGAAAACTCTAGATATGAACAAACTAGGAAGCCATTAGGACAAAAAGAAAGAAATGTGAGGAAGCTGGAAGGTGATGTTTGAGTCTTACCTTTTATCCTAGGAATTCTACCTGTTAGGAACAGTGACTTTCATCAGAGATGGTGACTGAGGCACAGCTGGGATCTGAAGGCAGGACCAGGAGCAGGTACACTCATTTCTGAGCTCTGCACTGGGCAGCCTCACTGAACTGGGGGAAATGCTCAAAAGATTGGTTCAGAACAGGCCTCTTCTTGTTGTGGTCTAACCCCTCGGCTGCCCCTGCATGCCAGTGCATTCCAGCAATTAAAACGAAATGGAAAATAAGACAGAATGGGAATTGAGACCGGTGCTGGACGATGCATGCTCAGGCGCCTGTTGTATGTCTGTTGTTGTTCCTGGACCCTGTTTTGGGGAAAACTGTTTTAAGTTGCTTGCATTAGCTGTGGGAATAAAGCGTTTAAAAATAGCCTGCTGAAAAATTACTCTTTTTAAAAAGGGAAAAAAAAAAACAAACCAGCAAAATTTGACTGCGGAAGAGCCTGGAGAGCTGTGAAATCTTGGAACTGTTTTATGGTATAGTGTGGGCACTGCGGAAATTCAGCAGTGTGGCTCTCCCTGCTACTTTTAACATAGGATTCACACTACAGTGGCTTTTATTTTTTTAAAACTTACTCTGAATTTTAAGTTCTTGTGTTGAAACCAAGGCTTCATGTTTAAAAAACACCCTGTCTCTGCATTTTGCTTACATTAGTGTCAGTACCTTTAAGACCAAATGAATTTGACATCGAGGAGTAAATATTCAAAGATCTGACTTTTCTTCAAGTTTCTAGAAACAATTATACTATTTGAATATGAAAGTACTTCAAAGCCTCATTAAAAAATGAAAGAGACAGTTTTATAAGAATTTCAGTGCTGCACTGCGTGTTTAGCCATGGACAGCTGGATTTTAACTCTAGTCCACAGCTGTGCAGGTAGACTTGCCGGACTGGGATGAACGCCGTTAAAAAAACCCCAAAAGTTAGAGAAGTCTGCTGATCTAGATCTGGTTGTCTTTGTTATGAAGAATCTTGTGTACCAAACAGGAGTGGTGGTGGAGGTTATGTGTACCTCAAGGTGGGGGGAAAGAGTGGGAAATAGATTTGTTTTTTGGGGTTTTTTAATTGCTTCCTTGTATCTGTAAGAAAAACATATATTCCTGGGGAAGATTACTAAACTCAGCCTAGTGTTGGGTGGGTGCTGCACTTGAAACCCACACAGATAACTGGGGCAGGTTTAGGCAGCGTAATTCCAAGAGGTAAGTGCTGAAATGGCAAACAGAGTGTGGAGCCTCCTCACCTCTCACTCAGCAAATAGGAATTCATTCCAGAGGCAAAAATAATAATTACTAAAAAAAAATATTTACAAGTCCTGTTACGATACTCGGGGCTAAGCAAACTGCGGAAATTGCGAGTTTCTGTGTTTGAAGCTGGAGGGGTCAGCTCTAAGGAACACTGCTGTCCTTTCCAGCAGTGTCTCAACATTGACAGGATGTTTATGGGATCCAAGGAGTATCCTATCCATCATGCTAGCCAGCCCTGTGGATTAGTTTAGAATATCACCTCTTTCCCCAAACATTTGTCTCCTTCGTATTAACAGAATCCTTTCCTCCTCCTGTTCAGCCACACCTTGTCCTTCTTTTGGTCAAAGAATGAAAAAACCCAGGATTTATAGTCCACACGCCCCAGATTTAGCTTGGTACAGCCAAGCTTGCAAAAGAGGGGGACTTTTGTGTTAATTAATGCTCTTCTGGATGTGGTTAATTTTGTGTTCTCACTCTTTGGGTACTCCAGGTGCATTTCATGTGATCCAAACCATGCCTTCAGGCATAAATCAGTGTTGAAAGAAAGGGAGATACCTCAAAAGGCATTTAACTACTGCACTTCACCTGCCTCTCCCTTGCAGTCATTAATTACGTCCTGAGGTGTATTTATATGAGTGTTCTTTCTGCTTTTGTGAATGGTATGTATTCAGAGGAGTTGCTGTACTTTTAGAACTCTTTAGTCAGTGAGAAGATTTGATTTCAGTTTTTAAAGGCGGTATAAAAGTTTTCCAATGAAAATTTTGCTGCCTTTAAATTTAGTTCCTTAACCTTCTATGTCTCCCGGTTGAATCGTCAGACATTTCATTGTTATTAAATTTCTCTAAAGAGGGTAATTCTTGAATCTCATCGTAGTGAGGATATATGTATGCATCTATTTGCAACCATATGAATGCTAGAATGTCATGTTTGTTCGGGTTTGCTGGTTGGGATTGGTTTTGTTTTTCACTCTCTTCGAACTGCTAAAAAATTGATGAAGATTAACAGAGGCGCAAAGAGTGACAGGAGAATACTTTGTATTTTATTTTGGCGATCTTAAAAGCTAACAGGGTTAAGAAAAAATGGACTTTTGAGAGGAGTGTAAGAAATGTGAGAGACTGAAAAGAGCTTTTCTAAAGGCAGAGAGAATTTTCTTCACCTTCTGCACAGCTGCCAAAGCATACGGCTTAAAAATGTTGTTACAATTCCTCCAACTCCTTGCTGCATGTACTCAAGCTGTCTTTCCCTCACACTTCATCTGTCTCAGTTCATCTGTAAACTGAAGTGACCCGCGAGAGCAGAGCTAGAGGAGAGATTGGTAAGGTGGTAAATAACAACGAGCTGGAGTCCCCGAGACAGAACTTGATTGCTTGATGAATTATGAGCAATCAGGCGTGTTTTCGTGCCGCTAAACGTGAGGTTATGCAAATAAGATGAAAGGCTGTAATCCTGGTTCCTGTGAGAGGGGGTGGTGCTGGGTTACTGCATCCTGGTCCAGACCCCTGACTTCAGAGAGGCAGCTGGAAAAGTGGAGAGGGTTCAGGCTGACTGCAAGGTTTGAAAAACGCACATTGCAGCAGAAACTGAGGAGCTCCATCTATTTAATGTCTCAGCGATGAAGTAACAAGTTCATCAGACTGTGTGAGTACCCAGACAAGGAGAAGACCCCTGTGAAAGAGGGATTTTACAGAGCTGTGTTTCTGTGACTGGCCGACGAGCTCAGCCAAGCTTACCAAGTGCATGTGTGTAGTGTTAAGGTAATGAGCCTTTCTGAGAGTTAAGTGTCTGCTCACCACTCTTTACATCCAGGTTTCAGAGTGCCAGATGCTGGAAGGAACGTTAGGCCGTGTCTTACACAGGAGTTCAGAGCAGTTGCAGAACTTGTAGGTTTTTAAATCTGGGTTTGTGTGGGCTTCAGGGCCAGTATAAAAGGGTAAAAGCCATTTATATAGGCTTGGGACTGTGGAGGAATATTCTTCAAAGGCTTAAAAGTGCTGCCACATTTCTGATGTTTTAGCACAGAATGCGTCAGCTTTTCACAGGGGGATGGGAGCATTTATTGCTGCATGAACTACCTGTTGTATTTGAAGGAACTTTACTTCTTGAGACCATTCTGATGATAAAAGGCATTTAAATAGATAGGGGAACAGCCACCATGCCATAAAAATAGAGTGGTGTGTATGTTTTAAATTTCCTTTGCTCCAGGAACAGCCACTAAGTTTCCAATTTGTTGTGATTATTCTGAGCTATTGTGTGAAGTCCATGAGCTGTATAGAACATGACCCCATCATGCTACTGCAATGGGATGGCTGTCCTATTATCCAGCTTCCTTCATGAAATGAGGGAAAAGCAGCTCTAGGCTGGTCTAAACTGGAAGAGACATGAGAATTACATGTATTTTCAATAAAAACAAAACAAAAAACCAAATAACCCCTAAAACCAAAAAAAATTTGGCACATTCCTTGAAAGAATCTCAAAACATCTCATAATCCTGATGAATAAGATATTATTCCTTGTTTACAGAGTGGCAAGGGCCAAATGCACAGGACTGGCAAAAAGAAAAGGGGACTTTTGATAAGATATTGGACATAGATGATCTATTTTATTCAAAGCATCTCTTCATTTGGAGAAAAAAGGTACAGATGAATAGTTTAAACATCATTTAGCCTTTTCTTTTAAGATTAGGGAATAGACATATTATTTTGCATTTTCATCCCATTTTCAATGAAAATGAACACTTAATGGTGACATGTATCTATAACTTTCAAATTGTATTTTTGATTGTTATAGAGAATGAATTCATTTATCTTATTCCCAGGGCTTTGGAAATCTGATATGTATTTTTGATATTTCTATGTCAATGACCAAAACAGGGCAGGAGATGGATTAACATGAAAATGTGCTTTGCATATTTTAAGTAGTAGGGTTATTTTTTCAGTAGAAAATTATCAAAATAACTGTTCTTAAAGCCAGTGTTTGACAGAGTCTTTTAACAGTCCTTCTGTTCTTTTGTTTTAGAAGATGTTTTATGCAAATGAAAACAAGACAGACAAGGGGGACGCTACAAAGTTCTGAAACTTTTTTAAGCACTTGCATTTATTCTGGGTTTAAAATTCAGTCAAAGACGACATCTCTGTCTGCATGGATTACCCAGGCCGTCGTGCTCTCCCTGCAGTTTTATGTAGGCTCTTTATTCTTCTCGCTTGGACAAATCTTCCCGGGCCTCGTGCCCGTGCTGCAGCGCATCCGGAGCCGAGCCGGTCACGCTTAATGTGCGTGGTGCCTCTGGGGACAGTGAGGAGTGGATGAACATCACCAGTTGCCAGGGCAGGGCTGGGATGAGCAGAACAGGGCGAGGTCAGTGGGGAGGCCGTGTCCTGCCGTCACTCTCCGTGTCCCGTCCGGCGGCATGATTTCCTGACATCCAGCATGCGGGCTTTTCTTGCCTTGCTGCTGCCAAGGGTATTCCCACTCTTTCTGCTGCGGTTGTGCTGGTTTGGACACAAATTCAGGAGGAAACAACCCGAGAGGGGCATCTCTCTCTCTCTCTCTCTCCTGCCTGCCAGGCAAGCAGACCCCGGCAGCACCTCTCCCCCCGGTTTGGGAAAATAATTTCTCAAGTGGAAGTGAAAAAAACTATTTATTCAACAAACAGAGTCCCCCCCTGTCACGGGGAAAAAAGGATATTGAAGCCCCCTCCCCTGTCCCCTGAAAGCGGACTATGGATTTTAGAGTTCTTTCTATAGGTAAAACCTGCAGTCCTGAGCTGGGCCGGGCCGGCCAGGCAGGGTCCGACGATCCCCCTTGGGGGGACCCGCCGAGCAGGTCCGGAGATGGGAGCTGGTCTCAGATGAAAAGCAAGCCAAAAACAATCCAAAAAGGAAAAGAAGCCGCTGAGGCAGATCACAGTCTCTTCTCCGCTGAAAGCCGAAGAGACTAGAGAGCAAAAGTCCTCTAACCAACCAAATGTTGTCAGAATCGGGAGAGAAAAGAATGCAAAACATTCTAGTTACAAGGTCAAGCTGGCCGCTTGGGAGAGTTCTCTCGGCTTCTCTCTCTCCCCTTTGCAATTTAAAGGTACATTAGTAATCAAGCAGGCGATGGGGAATACAGTCTGGTCATAGAATCACCCCAAGACAGCGGTGTAGAGGGATAATCAGGATGCTGGGCGTCCTGGGTGCCATCAGGAAGCAGGAGCCATCACTTCAGATTAAATGAACTTTGGTATTTCAGAGGGTTTAGTTAGTTTAGTTTAGTTTAGTTTTCCGGTGTGATGCAGCGTAACCTGGAAGGCATTGGAAAGGATACGGGATAATTTGCTGTCTTTATTGTAATGTGTAGGAAGTTCTGGTGGTTTTAGACGGTCAGGACGACTAGGGATGAGAGATCTCGGAGGTTAGGTCTTAGAGCATGTAGTTTTATGACGAAGGGCATGGATGTAGGGGCCCTGCTTGGAGCTGCCAGCTGCAGCTCGAAGCAGGCCAGAAAAGTAAGAGAGCAAGAGAAGCAAAGGTAAGGGCAAGAGACAGTAAGGGCAAGAAGAAGTAGAAGAAGTAGTAGAAGTAGTAAAAAGAGTAGTAAAAGAGAGCGAGGTTCTCGTTTACAATACAATAAATCTTCTTCTGTGTTGAATATTGTAATTTCCCTTAACCAATCTAGTACAAGATACAGATCCTATAGTATTTACATACAGCCTATAAGAATTGTTACATTACCATACTGCGTTACATTTTAAACTCTAGAAACTACTCTTTGGACCCCTGCTGCCAAGCCAGTAGGGTCTGCTCTGACCCTTGGACTTGTCAGCAGGCAGAGGGTATTGTTCAACAGAGAGGGGATTACCTTCTGCCGGCCATACCATTGTTTACCAGTTGTTCAGTAACTAAGGCTTGGTATCTCAAAGCTTGCTTTCATTTCAATCTCACTTATAGTTTCCCTATTCTCAGCATCTTTTGCCAGGCAATCATATTTATAAGGCTTTCCTGTTCCATCTTCCCCAACAGGAATGTCCATACAATATGACTTCTGGGTTTTATTTTAAATTAACAATTTTGTTCACATTTGTTCTCTTGCAGAAGCGCACAAGACAACTACCTAGTTTTATTTAGTGCCCTATATCTCTAAACAGTACTTTTCCCTATGAATTTTGACATATATATTATTCATCTCTTGAGTTATAAATAAAATACGACTGAAAATACCTTGGACTTTATTTAACATAAATTTGAAACAAAAAATATATTTTGCCTGTGTAGCATACAGTTTAGGATGTTAACAAAAAAACACAATCTATCTGTGTAGCATCTGATGTTTTCCAGTAAAAAAAGAAGCATTTGTCTGCATTACAGGTTGTGGTATTCTGTCCCCTACAGCTGGGTTAATCCCAGCCTCATTGTACTCTAGAAGTTACAGTGCAAGTATTTTTCAAATAATTAAGTTCATACACACATTTTACAAGTATTTTTCATTTTAAAGGTGTGAAACAAAAATGCTCCTAGGAGGAAAGCTCTTGATTTGGAAATGCACTGTCACTTTTTAGTATTTCTGTGTGAAAGGAAAAGCTAAAATCCACTTTTTTTCCTGCTTGGCCTTTGAAATACTCCTTTTGAAGGACAGTAATTGAACTGTGCTTTTCCATTCCATTTCAGGTTTTTCTTCCGTAATCATGGCAAAACCTTATGAATTTAACTGGCAGAAGCCAGTTCCCTCTTTTATGCAAGATGGAGCTGTGTTTGATAGATATGAAGAGGTAAGAGGCCAGTTGCCTTTCATTTGCTATTCTCTTTTGAATATGCAGAAGTTCTAGAATATTTCATGTTTTGCTTTCATTGTACACAAAGAAACTTTAATTTTTTTCTGGTAATACCCTCAGAAATGTCTGTGGGGAGGCAATGCCAACACACTTTATTGCTATATAGGTTTTTTGCTTTTAAAAGAAATAGCTTTAAAATATATTTAATCCCTCTGATTTGACATAAGCCCTGAGGAAGAGAAAGGGAGAATTGGATCAAAATATCTGTAACATGCATAAAACTATCATCTTTGCAGATTCATAAAGCATTTTATTGAAAAAAATGAATCCTTCAATTTTTTTGTACTGTCTATCAAATGGAGAGCGGGAGAATATTGGGGTTTTTTAATATATAAACTGAGGACCTGCCTATTACAAGGGAAAGTAAGAGAACGTAGAACATTCAGATTCTGATTCAAATGCATCATTCGAGATCTGGAGTGGTTTTATCTACTTCAGAATATCAATCTGCACTCTATCAGAAATATGATTACTATGATCCTGCTTTCAGCTATGCTTTAATCCACATTTATTAAAGGAATGCAAAACAGGGCATTTTACACAGGCAGCTGCAATAAAATGCTGAGAAGTTTACCTTATACTCAGCACTGATATGCTGGTAAGAATAATTTTATCGGGGTCTATTTTTAATCTTGTTTGCACAGGAAATCTCTATAAGTTGAAGGTAAGTGCCTCCAGGGATATTAGTATTTTCTTATCTTTTGAAATGTAAGTAAAAGGTATTCTTTATCACGAGGCCTGCCAAGATAGGGATAGTTGGTTTACCCTGTATTTCCAGATTTGTGGCCAGATAAATGAAGTAGATACTGGTGGACACGGAATTCCTTAGAAAGGTGGTTCAGAAAAGCTTTCTTTTCCTTCGGCAAACACTGCTCCGGAAGCAGCCTGTGAGGATCTAAGGGAGGGGGCACGGCCCGTGGTTATTCCCTTGCACTTCCAATGAGAAACAGAGACTGGGCAGATACAGGAGTGACTTTTAAGTGCACAAATATTCAGTGTGACATCAGAGACATTTGGTGGGCACCTGGGCCTTGGATGTTGTGCTGGTTTGCACACAAATCCAGGAAGAAACAACCCGAGAGGGGCGTCTCTCTCTCTCCCTCTCCTGCCTGCCAGGCAAGCAGGCCCCAGCAGCACCTCCTCCACGGGTTCGGGAAAATAATTTCTCGAGGGAAAGTGAAAAAAACTATTTATTTAACAAAACAGAGTCCCCTGCTGTCACAGGGCAAAAAGGTTATTGAAACCCTCTCCCCTGTCCCCTGAAAGAGGACTATGGATTTTAGAGTTCTTTCTGTAGGTAAAACCTGCAGTCCTGAGCTGGGCCGGGCCGGCCAGGCAGGGTCCGATGATCCCCCTTGGAGGGTCCCGCTGAGCAGGTCCGGAGATGGGAGCCGGTCTCGGATGAAAAGCAAGCCAAAAACAGTCCACAAAGGAACAGAAGCCGCTGAGACAGATCACAGTCCCTTCTCCGCTGAAAGCCGAAGAGACTAGAGCGCAAAAGTCCTCCAACCAACCAAATGTTGTCAGAATCGGGAGAGAAAAGAATGCAAAACATTCTAGTTGCAAGGTCAAGGCAGTCGCTTTGAAGAGTTCTCTCGGCTTCTCTCTCTCCCCTTTGCAATTTAAAGGGACACCAGAAATCAAGCAGGCGATGGGGAATACAGTATGGTCAGAATCACCCCAAGACAGATGTAGTGACAGGGACCAGGTCAGGGATAAGTTGTTCTGTTCTCAGCAGGCGCCTCCGCGAGGCTCCGCAGCTCTGGGCACGCGTGGGGCGAGGAGGCGGCACCGAGGTCTTGCTCCTCGCAGCTGAATTTGCTGCCCCCAAAACCCCACAGAAAGGGGGTCCTGCTTTCCCCCCGTGGAGCAAAACGCTCTTTGTGCATCCCGTGAGCCTCTCCCACTGCAGGTGCTGCTGCAGTTTATCCCAGGTTTTCTGTGGCACAGCTGGGAGCCCGGTTTGATTCCCCACAGAGGACTCTTCTCACAAATGGTCCTCGGTTTTCAATTAAGGAAGTCAGGAAGTTCTGGATCCTCTTTTTCTTGAAGAAGTGATTGATTCTGCACACTGTTTTCCTGCATTTTAGCTTAATTTATGATGCTCTGATTAAGGCTGGAGGTGTGTGGAGGAAATTTCTTTTTAAATTCAGCTAATCTGATTTTTTGCCTTGTCTAGTCTCTTTGGAATGCCATTCTTTCCTGATTTCTTCTACAAATCAATATCCTTCAAGCTCTGCTTGTCAGACGCTCTGGCTGCAAAGCACTCACAGCATGTTGGACTCTGCCACAGTCCAACAGAAAGGTGCTTCCTAAATTCTGAATTTTAAAAGGAAATGTGGCCATTTGATCCTGAAGGTAGCATTGGAAAATTGTAATTTTTCATCTTAAAGCGTTTAATTTTCAATAATTTTTTTAAAAGATTTTTTTATTAGATAGGAATCACTGCTTTCATTAAATAAAACATCTTCATAGTTGCAATGAGGTAGGAAAATATAAATTATGTTCATTCCAGTGTGTCAAGCATCAACAATAAGACAAATTATTAAAAGTGATCTCTTTTTTAAAAGCCTACCTCCCTTGTTTCTGTTGTTTTGGGAAGAGCAAGTTCTGCAGGAGGGTCTTAGGGAAGAAACAGAAAAATCCTTTATTTTCAAATGATAAATAATTTATATTTGTCAAACTGATTAAAATAATGGTCTGTATTTTCTTTTCTATAGGAATCTTTTGTCTTTGAAAGCAACTGTCTCTTCCAAGTGGATGAATTTGGTTTTTTTCTGAGCTGGAAAAGTGAAGGAAAGGTATATTACAATTAAGTCAGGAATGTATGTGATATGTTATTGCACTTGGTTTATATTCTGGTTTTTGAAAACCTAAAATACTGTGTTAGTTTATTTACAAAAGTAGTCTTCATCCTATTCTTTTGAATTGACAGAAGTGAAGTATTTAAAAGGGAATTAACTGATATTAAAGGGAAATATATTGCTCAGTGATTATTAACAAGGTTTGCAAATAAAATTTGCTTTATTTTTGCTGAAGTTCTCAATTTAATCATGTCTCAAAAGACCTTTGAACTTGTACCCTTTTTGTCATTTCAGGAGGGACAGGTATTAGAGTGCTCCCTGATCAACAGTGTTCGTTTCGGAGCTGTACCAAAGGTACTCTATAGTTACGTTATGCTCTTAATTTAAACAAAGACTATTTAAACTGAAGGTGAAATGCAGGATGGCATTCATTTCTTTAAATAATACCTGTAACATAGCTTTTATTTTGCAGTCGTAGCCTGAAATTTGAAGTCTTGAAGTGATTTGTTGTGATTGCAGCCGGAAGGTTTAGTCATCTGGTCTTTCTGATGAACTATAGGATTCAGGATGCACTGAAAGCTGAACACACATTAAGAGCACATATCAGGAGTTTTTCATTATCTTGTAACAGTGTATTGTGGTACTTGTTTTAAGCATCGGGGAAAAAATATTTCATTCTCCAAATTTTGTTCCTATCTGTTTGAATTTATTTTATCTTCTTGCTCCATTGGCATAAAATGTAGAAAGATTTGTTTGCATCCCTCTTTGTGCATTTAGGTGGGCAGAGAGGGCAGCTGGTCCCAGTCTGCCTTTTCCAAGAGTATCAGCAGAAATACTAGCTAGGAGCTCTGGAGAACGCCAAAACTTTGGAAATACGCTTCAGGAGGAATATGCAGTATTTTCTGCAGTGAATTGTGGCCCTCCCTCCTCCAGGCCTTCAGTTTAGAAGATTTGTTGTGAACTCTGCATTTCCACTTCCACATGTTAAGTGGTTTTGTGTTGACTGCAGGTGATTATCTCTTAGAAATTCTCCTGCGAATCCATAGATTGAGACCCGTGCCCCACGGAGAAGGGGCATGAGACGTGGTAATGCAGACCAACCCATGCTCCACGTGCTGACAGCCACACCAGTGTGTTTCAGCTCTGTCTTTAAAAAAATATGCTCATTAAATCTCCAGCAGCAGCAGAGACAACAGCTTGTGTGACACGTCGCTAAGAAACAGCCAAGAAGTCGCAGAGATCGTGACTCTCAGGAACTATGGACTTAACTAGATTGGAATAATTAACTTAGAGATTAGTACTGTTCCTCTGTTTCCAGTCCTTGGAGTGATTAATTTTTCTTTTTCATGATGAAAATATGAGTTCTCACAATCATGTTCCTAACTGTTAGAATATGTTGTTTTTTCAGGTTTGCACACAATGTTTCTAAGTGAAAGCACTCATTTAAGATGACTGGCAAAGATTTAAATGTGTAAATGTGTAAGGAGGTGAAAATGCATTTTTACCATAGTGCCTTGCATAACAGAAGCGTTGCAAATGTAACAAGTTATTTATTCTGTTTCACAGGATCCCAAAATACTAACTGCACTTGAGGCTGTTGGAAAATCAGAAAATGAGTTGGAAGGACGGATAGTGTGTGTTTGCAGTGGCACAGATCTGGTGAACATCAGCTTCACTTTCATGGTAGCGGAAAACACAGAAGTAGCCAAGGTATTTCACAATTAAACAGTGTGTGGGAGTTAAGAGAAGAGCTCATCAGCAGTGCTCAATTGTTTTTCATAAGCCTGCCTGCGTGGCTGACTGAAATACCTGGTTTAGTGTCTGCTGCCTCACTCTTCCAAAGGACAGCAAGCATCCATGTGGAGTGTTCTGTAGCATGTCTGTGTGCCATGGTGAGAGGAAATAGTGATTTTGTCAGCCTGTGCATGCACGAGATTTATCAAAATTAGACACTGAGACCATTATCTATAGGGCAGAGCATTCCCTGAGCTGTTCAGTGTCTCTGTGTGGGGCTGATGGGGCTGGTTCAGCAGACAAGGTGATTGATGGTGCAGTGGGTCTGTGACAGGGGTGCTGAAGGGAAGTGCAATCACTGCCATTTTCCTGGTGGGTGGAGTTCAGCCCTTCAAAATTCTGTTCGGCGATAACCTAATTGTATCGTGTGGTTCATATTATTTGAAAAGACAAAAGCAGGAAAGAAAATTCTCTACAATTATGGGGATCCCACTGTACCCAGGTTCTTTTCTGTTTCCCGTTGACATGGAACAGTCTTTAGAAAACAATGGTGCTTTTTTTACACGTCATCTTTCCTGAGAGCTTGAGATTGCAGTTCACATGCAAGTTCTGGGCTCCACCTGCCCTGGTACTCAGCTGTAAACTGCTCTGAGAAACCTGATCAGAATGCTGATAGTATGCTGCTAGCTGAGATCCAGATGTTCAAAGGGATTTAAAAACACACACTCTCTGCTTTTCTTTTCTGATTGTATGTATTTGGGGTATTTATGATTATAATCTGTTTTGCCTGTGAGATAGATATTAAGTAGTGATCAGTATCACACACCTGCTAAATCCCCTCCTTAAAAACTGTTTGCTGAACGCATTATCACTAAATCCCTTGGCAGACCTGGTTTATTCTTCATTGCTTTGGATCCATACCTTTGGAAACACTGGCAATGCTGAGTAAACTCCTTTATAGGAGAAATACTTGTGTAACTTACGTGGGTACACTAAATTGATTTTACTGTGTGTATTTTCAGCAGGCTTTAAGGGAAAAAATGTGTCAGAGTTATGTTTTGAAAGCATTTGAGAAAAGAAGCAAAGCAAAGGAGATGTTGGCAGCATTCACTTTTATACTTAACCCAGCAGTGTCTCTGATTTATTCTGAGAACAGCTGCGGTTAAGTTTCTCAGCCACCTTATATCTCAATAATAACCTGTATTAGACTAATTGGTTTGTGAGAATGTTGGCCCATTACAGAGACTGTCACAAGAGATGAGCTAATTATGCTGTCGAGAAGATCTACTGCTCATTAACAGTCGAGCCTTACAGAACTGGTGTGTCATGCTGCAGTGGGCAGGCTCTGAGAGGCCCATGGAAGTCAGAGTCTTGCATTTGGGAGCCTTTCCACCACAATATATATCCAGAACTGTCAGCAGCGATGATCTGCCTCATCTGATATGATATGTTTGAGGCACGAGGGAGAGCATAAAGCAGATCAGGCCAAAAAATCGATGTAGAGCTTTCTAAGTTGCCTTCGCTGGGGAATGTGGCCTGTACTGTGTTGACCTTTGGTATATGGTAAATGCATCAACTTGCTACTGCACTTCTGTGCTAACGTAGAATTTTCTAGGAGTTACCTGCACATAGAAGTGCTCCTGCTTAATTCTTCCTGTTTTTTTCAGGAGAAAACATCTTTCTTGTGGGACACAGTAAATCTCCTCTAGAAGAAGCAAGCCTTTGCATGGCATTAAGCAGCTGTGCAGCTGCTAACTGCAGTTTGAAATAGGCCTCGATTTAATCCGTGTTCAAATACAAGCCCCTCCTTTGAAATGACAGAGGCAAGAGTTAGGAGGAGAAAGGGGCGATGACGAAGCTTAAGTTGCCCAGATATGTGGGAGGTTTGTAAAATAGGTGTAAGAAGCCTGTGGTTTCTTGCTGTGAGGAACAGAGCATTACTCGTTCCTTCCTTATCTTCTGTCCCTTCCTCAGATAACCCAAGGTCAAGATTGGTCTGTACCTGATTGGAATACTTTAAAATGAGGGAACTGAGTGGCAGATTCAAGCACAAAAGCTCAGAACCTTTCTGCCCAGAAAGGTTCTGCTTGTGTAGGTGACAATTTACAATTGAAAAAGAAGCAATTGTTACTCACTGAAGGCTGGGTAAAAAATGAGACTGAGTAACCATGACAAAGAAAATCAGTGGAAATTCCTGGCTTCTTCAGCCTGTCCATGCAAGGAGCGGTACCGCTGGGAAGCAGGTTCTGCCAGGTCCCTGGCACAGGGAGGCAGAGCAGGACAGTCCCTGGGGGTGCCCCAGCTGTGGCAAGTGGGCTGGTGCCTGCTGTGGGCAGGGCTGGACCCTCCCCTCCCAGCCCATCCCAGGCTGGCCATTGTCACTTGTCATCACCTGAGCCCCGGGGCAGCCCCGTGTGCCCCTGTGCTCAGCAGGTCTGTCCAAGGCATTGCTGAGCTCCAAGTACAGCTACTCCAACAACAAGAGTGTGTTTATTATCCCTCCACTTGTCTCCAAGCTCCAACTCTGGTATTTACATTCTATCTACTTAAATTTTATTGGTGTTTTCAGCTGAGAAATTGGTTTTCATTTCCACTCTTAAAACAGCCACAAAATAGGGTGTACTCTGTCTCTGATTGCAAGCAGCTGTCGTGGTCCACTCCTAAAGCAGCTCCACTGTGGTAGTAGAGAGCGACTGTAAAAGGTGGAATTTAAAATCTGATGTTTGGAATCCCGATTAAATCAGGATATATAAATTATCCTGAGCTAAAATTAAAACACACACACACACATATATTAGAGATGAGAGCATATGTGTGTATTTTTCTGTTTTACTTCCCAGATGGACTTTCTGTGCCCTAGTAATTGGATAATCTGTTTTCCTCAACCTAGGACATTTGAAAAGGCCAGTGAGTATGTGGAGGTGAATTTCCTTGGGGCAGAAGTGATGTAGTGCTGATGTGAGGCCTCAGCCCTTGGCACATGGCCTGCCTATCCAACGCTGGCATTAGTCCAGTAAAGCTGTTGTACTTCAGCGACCCAAAATCTGGACTTCTTGTCTCCTTTGCTCATCCACTCTGGCAATGCATTAAGAAGTTTAGCTTAAAAGATTAACCTAAGTCAGCTTCTTTAACATTACTTAATATTAGTGCATATCAGGGATAAATTTGCCCTGGCGGTTGTTCTTTCCGAGCTCCAAATGTTTTCTTGGAAAGGACCATCTCTCCACCTCAGGGATTTTGCTTGAAAGTACTGTTCCCCATGCCCTGCTGTCTGAGGAGTTCAGTGAACACACCTAATTCAATTCAGGGAAGAGCCTTAATCTTAACATCATCTTTAGAGGCAAAGCTCCCACCAGTGCTTAAGATAATCTGGCTTTGGGATGTGCTGATGCACACCGTTCTGCTGGCAGTGCATCTGGGATGGGAACAGCTGTGGGGGAGACAGGGTGGGAAGGAGAGTGGAGCAACCTTTTACACTGGTTTTACACTTTTAGTTGGATTTGACAGAAAATAGATGTATTCGACAGGTGTGTTGCTGAGACAGTGATTCACACTGTGATGGCTTAACCTGTGAGCCACCAGAATGAACCGAACGTGCTGAAATGCTTAATTACTCACACATAACAAACAACGTAAAGGTAAATTCAGGCTTTATCATAAAGCTAACAATATTCATGGCATGGAAGTCAACTGCAGTTGAAAACATTTCATTTTGACATTCTTAAACTTCTCAGTTGGAATGAGAATTTTTTTTTTTTCAGTTTGTTTAAAATGGTTGTGGTAAGATGAAGCACTTCAGGTTGATCGCTTTTGTTGGTGTTTCTACTACTCAAACTCTTTTTGATTTACAAAAAGAATTCTGTTTCATAGAATCATAGAATGGTTTGGGATGGAAGGGGTCTTAAAGACCATCCAGTTCCAACTCCCCAGCCATGGGCGGGGACACTTTCCACTAGACCAGGTTACCCATCCAGCCCAGCCTGACTGACCCTGATTTTTTTTCCCGTGAAACAAGCTATTAAACATTTGCCCAAATCATATCTTTAAGAGGGCAAATAGAAGTCAGCAGAAGATTCTGATGGGAATATTCCACAAATATATTACAGAGAAGTTCCATTTTCCCATAGCTCTGCTTTGTGTTGAGGTTTCAGAGCAAAACTTTTCAAGGAACCTGCAAAACACTCTCGAACAGATCTCTAGAAGCTTACTGCTGTTCTCTGTGTCCCACTGTGGAAGTATGTGGCTTATGTCTCCTAGCCCATGTGATAAACATTTCTGTATCATGACTGCCTTAAATATATGACCACAGCTTACCTGTGCCCAGTTTTTTAATGCCATATTCTCTAGAGAAATCTTCATATCCCAGCCTGCAAGTAATTATTGGTGCTTTGCATGTCCTTTTCTGCCTTTTCATGTGCATTCTTGGCTACGCCACTGGGGAATTATCAGTAAATTGACGACTTTAGCCCTGGTTCTCCATAGTCAGGAGGTGAATTTCTTTGTGCAAAGCTCCACTGTGTTTCTCTTAGTTTGCATACAAGAGCAGCCAAAGTGATTCTTCCAGCTCCTTTCAGCATAGGCCCCTCCAACGCTGGAAAAGCCACTCCAGGGTAGGAAGCTTTCTTGAGGTATGGTAGCAGTCGGGACACATTGAGCAGCTCCCAGTACTGAGCTTGTGAGCCTCAGCTTTCCTGATGGAATATTTGAAAGTCAGAAGGATCCCTTTTATCTGTGTGCCAGTATTTTCACAGCGATATCCTGCAAAAATCAGCGCTGCAGTTGGTCAGGTAGGGAAGAGGTTTGGCACTGTCACTCCTCAGGTCTTCTTGCTGTGGCTGCCTGGAGTGAGAGGAAGGGTGATTTTCGTGGAGCAGAGAGGAGTTTTGAGATGTTTGAGTTGAGAGAAGGGGGACATCTGCTGGCTGAGGGCAAGTGCCAGGGATTCCTGCCAGCCCACGGCTGTCGTGGGAAGAGGTGGGAAACAATCCTCTGTGGGCTTCCTGAGCCTTCAAGCGATGGAGCCCTTGGCAGCCAGGCCCAGACACTGAACACCAAAATCAGAGGGCAATGCTTCCTTGCCTCCCTGGCTTTCCTGATGCCTGGAATAAGTGGAGTGCAACTCTGGAGAGACTTCACTGGAAAAGGGAAGGTAAAATCTCAAGAGGTCTGGGTAATACTGACTCCTTCGGTCAATAAGCCATGCATGGCCTTGTCTGGAATTTCATGAGCTGTAGGCTATGGTGATTTTTAACCTTGCATAATTCTTGTCCTTTTTAACCCTGCCTAAGTGAAAGGTTGATGGCAAAAATAGAGCTGAAAGGCCAAACTTATTTGTGCACCCTGCCAGTGCTGCCCATGTTTCATTGGTGAACCTCAGCTAACAGAGGGTCGCTAAGTGCCTCAGAAGCATTTCAGTCCTACAGCAACAGCTAAGAGAGTGCTTCTTTGATTGATTTTTCTTGCCCCTTCTCCTTCTAGAGATGTTTGACAGTGTTTGATCTTGTCAGAGAAAAACAACACAGTGCTTGTTCCAGCCTGCAGTGTAGATTTTGGCTTCTTGTGTCAGCCTAAGGATCTGAGCTTAAGGTGCACTGGTGTTTGTTTTTTGTTTCTTTTCATGACTGTTGATTTTTTAGGATTAGCTAGCAGGATCCAGATCCCTCTGTGAATCTGCAATAATATTTATATATAGGGAGCCATTCAGGAGTTACCTCAACAGATTAAATGTAGCAAACCATATCTTGAAAACTGGAAAATATTCAGCGCTAGGATCAGTAAGAATCCAACGTACCCTGATTTCTATCAAAATAATTTTTTTTCTAAGACCAAAGTGTTTCTTATATACCTCATTTCAGAATTCCACTTGTTATAGGATTTTCCTTCTTTGCACAGGTAGTGATTTGAAAATGCTGAGCGTGAAAGAAGAGAACTGAGAGTCTTTATCCCCTGTTACATAGATTTACAGGTCTTTCAGCTTCATCTGTAAAATAAGGAGTGCTGTCATAGAATACAAGCAAGGCTGCTGCTGTATTTGTCTGTGTGTTAGCTGAGAAAAACCTGAACCTTTCTTTCATCTCTCCTGCAAGGTCATCAGACAAGTGTACATTAAATCTAGGAATGGTTTGTTGTCAGGAAAGGAATACATTGCCAGCTTGACATTGAATTTTGTGAATATCTGTGCACTGGATCACAGTGCCTTAACAGCAAGTATAAAGACAGCAGTTAATTGGAGACCCTTCTGGCTCAGAGGGACAAAAAGTCTGACTGTGCTGACTGTGTCGTTGAATTTGGGTTTTTAGTTGTATTGCTGGTTAATGTGGGGCCAGCTGATAACCGTGGGCAGCATCTGATGAAACACTGCAGAACCTGCTGTAGCCCCAAGCCGAAGGGCAGGCAGCCAGATGCTGCACTGTGGCGTGCAGCAGATGGGCAGACGTGGCTCTGGAACTGCCGTGTCTTGCCCAGGGCACATCACGCCAAAGTAAAGATGGTTCGGAGCTGGACAGAGGCTCTTGGGTCCCTCCTTTGCTTGCTGCCAGCACAGATGCGACGCTTTTGTGGCTCGTCGGTGTTTGGCTCTAGGTTTGTGCTCTTTTGCTCCAAGGGAGTGCAATTCCTGATTTGGCATCTCTGTCAGGGAAGGGCATTAACACTGCAAAAAGGTTGAGGAGGCCTCTAAAGTGGGAACCATCAAGGCAACTCCTGCAAAAAAATCACTTGGGCAGTGCTTAGTGTATTGATTTCTCTCTTCACTTCTCTTTTTTTTCTAGCAGTGTTGCTTTTTGGCAACTCTTCTAGATATGCAGAAGCAACTCCAGAGCTGACTGCTGGCTAACCTTACTTTTAAATCTTAGTTTTTGTTATATCTGGTATAGTCGTAATCCATTGCCTTCAAATCAGAACAGATCTGTAGGTGTTTAGTTCCAAATGAAATGCTGATATTGTCAGTACTGCACCAGTGGTGGTTTTCGGCAGGAAAAAAAAGGGAGATAGACTGCAGTTTATTCACAACATGCATTTGGTGTAATTTAATTTTGCAAGGGTTTTTTGTTTGCAGTGAATATGCCCCTGAGTGATTGGGTCGGTGTTGGAAGGCTGAGGAGTTCTGAAGAGGCTACAGACCAATGCAGATCATAGGAGGACAAATGTTTGTGTAGCTATGACAGTGTTAATGCAGCAGGAATGCTGCATTTTACTGATTTAAACAACAACAAAAACAAACACCCAATCAAACAAACAAAAAACTCCCCAAACCTAAAAACAAAAAAGCCCCCAAACCCAAACAAACCACAAACCCCCAAATGTAGGTAGTTGATGATAATTGAATTTCAACAGTTCTAGGAAATTGAAATATACATAAGATTTGTTCAAGCATTTACCCTGGAATTATCACAAGCACCATTCTTTTATCATCTGAGGTGAGAGAACATTTGTAGGAAAAGATAAGTATTTGCTAAATCTGTCAGTGGCTTCTAGTTATATCTGTTCTAATAAATAATATTGTCTTGCCCCATGAACCTCGCTTTCTTTATCTTCCTAGACAGTTCCTCCAGCCTATGACTACAAAGTCATCTTACTCATGCACCTGGAAAAAGAGGGATGGGAGGGCAGACTTACTGTGGGGTTGTTTTCAAGCCCAAAAACACACCTAAGAAAACCCCAAATACTACCTTTTCTCATAAGTGAGAGTCCTATTTTTCAAAAATTCTCAAATACACACTTGATCTATTTAAATGCATATTTTATGCAGTACTTATTTAAAATATAACTTTAAAAAGAACACTTAAATATTAATACATATCTTAATAAGCGACTACATTTCCTAAAGCAAAACAGGTTTAATATTTCATGAGTACAAGGGTCTCCTTAAGTGTGTTGTTTATCTGTTGAATTGACACCTTAGACCTTGTTTTGGCCCCCAGGGATTTGCTGCCTGCAGTTTACAATATGCCGTTTACCAAAGACGCTAGTGTTCCTCCAAAATAAATCATGATTTTTTTCATCTGTCTTGCAGATGTACAGCACTCATTCATGAAAAGAAAAATACACTCATCTGCATCTATTTATAAGTGTCATATTCTGGATCCTGCCCAAGTCAGCTCAAGCTGCATGCACAGCATTTGGCCAGAAGCAAAATGCTCCTTTATTCACAAGGTTAATGTTCAGCAGTGGACCAAATCCCATCTCAGTTCCACCAGTGTAAATTATCTGTTGAGTAATCCTAGTGTTACAATGGCATAATTGAGATCGAACTTGGCTTGTAGCGCTGCCATTTTTTCCTCTTCCCATGGCTTTTTCCTGCCAGGATTCTTGCTGAAGTCAACGAGTGTTCATGTTAGGGCCTAAGCCTTAAGCTGCTTCTCTGCAGTTCTGCAAACTCTCAGTGCGGGCTACGGCAGAAAAATAGATCCCTAAAAGAGGAATTACATAAATAAGTGCTGTAATGCTGCGGTTGGCTGGAAGTCATCCCAGCGATTATTTGGAATGTTGTGCGTTTTAAGGACAAAATCAAGAAAACAAGCAGGACTTGAGTCTGTAACAGGGTGTTAGATGAGGTCGGCGTGGCTGAGCTGTTGTTGTGCCTCCCCGTGGTTTGCTCTGGCTCATTAGTATTTTATTTCATTCCTTATCTAAACTGGACCAGTTTAATGTGTCATCACCCACTGGATAATGGTGCTCAGTAATGGCTGATATTGCCCACCACCACCGAAAGGGAGGCAAATGTTCATGTAGGATATAAATAGAGGGCTTAATAAATCAGTCAGTGGATCACTTGCCTTGGCTGGCAATAAACTGATTTATTAGCACTGCTGATACTACATGCAGCATTTGGAAGAATGGAAAGCACAATCCCTTTGTCTAGTGGAGGATGAAATAGTAATGGGTAAAATGGATAAAATGTGGCCGGCCTTTTCCATGGTATGGGCTGTGAAGCGGGTAGTTTTTTTCCTCAGTGCAGGTTATTAATATTACCCATGGCTGCAAGGAGGAGCCTTTCCCCAAGATAAACTTTCCTGCTTGTTCCGTCTTCAGTTTTCCTAATTTGGCGTTTTGGTGTTTTTGTTTTTTTCAGCAATGGGTAGAAGGGCTTGGATCCATCATACACAACTTTAGAGCTAACAATGTTAGTCCAATGACGTGTCTCAAGAAACAGTAAGTTACTTTCTTTCTTCCCCTTTCTCCTTTATTTTTCTGTCCTTGTATTTTCCTCGTTGGAATTGAAAAAAAAACCCCAATTGTTTTTCATAGTTCAACATTTACAAAACAGTGTCATAAAGAAATGGTGTTAAACAAGTTAAGAGCTTGTCTTTTATTGAGACCAAAGATGTCTCAAGGCTGTATCTGGCACCTGCCCAGGAGAAATTATAGGAGAATTTATAACTGTTCATTTGATTTATTGTAGTGTATGTTTTAATTATTGGCTGGTTTGTTTTTTCCTTGATGCATATGCAAGCAAAACCCCATGAGACTTTCTCATCTTCACACTTGTGTTAATTGCTGTACTGATTTTTTTGGGCTACTTTTTGCCTTTACAGTTAACAAACTGCTCTGCCTCAAGCACTAAAAGGTTACAGAAAAATGTTTTTATTGCGGAACAATTATTTGTTTGTACTCATTTTGTAGGCATGGCAATAAGTTAAACATAAGTATCTAGACCCCATTTTTAATAAATAATATTTTAAAAATATTTCATTCCTAATTTCAGCTGGATGAAGCTGGCCTTTCTAACAAACACAAATGGGAAAATTCCAGTTCGGAGGTAAGCACTGTTGGGAACTCTAGGTTTTTTCAGTTCCTAGTTCTATAATTTTAATCAAATTGTGTGGCTTAATAATGGAATATAATATTCATTTTATTACTAATACATATGTAAGAGTAAGTACAGAGCTAGATACTCTTATCTGCCTTCCTCTGTAAGCTAGGCAGGATTTCTTATCAGCCTAGTAATTTTTTTTTTTTGCAGTCCATTGTAATGAAGATATGAGTTCTTCTAATAGTTTTCAAAGTCACTTAGAGCTAAGAGCATCAGATTTCTCAGCCTAACATTCCTCAAACCCTGGGACAGGTTTTTCAGTTGTAAAATTTGATAAAATACTTTTTAAAAAGACCCATAAAAGCTTGGAGGCCGGTTAAGTAGAGGACAAAAAGGTACTTTTAAACTGTAGTTCCTTGTAAAAGAGACATATATGTGTCTGCCAAAAATGCTTCTGCTTTTATAGGAACCCCCAGGATAATATTTGGTTTTGTCCACATGGTAAATGAATTGTTGGGTTACTTGTTGTCAGGAACAGCAAAGCCAGAACAGCATCTTTCTTTCTGTGCAGCTATTAACTATTACAAGTTAGTGATTTTCAGTCCTCTCTGGCTAGGCAATAATACTCCCCCCCTCCTGCTCTAGAACTTCATTCTTGCTCATACACTGGGCTGCTTTTCTCATCATAACCTACATAAAAACCAGATTTTTGGGGCATGCTGATTTTTCATAAATAGAGACTCGCAGAAGGCAGCAAGAGGGAGGACTTTGTAAGATAAGCCTCATACAACTGGGTTTTTTTCAAGGGAGGAAGAGAGGATTTTGCATCTATAGAATCTGCAAAAAGACAAAGGGCCTGCCCTGCTGCTTTTCAGGTGTCTTTAGTGTCATGACTCAGGTGACACCTTGACAGTGTTAAAGCTGCTTCATTGTATTAATCTTCCTGTTCTCACATGGCCAAGTCCCTGCTTATTTCTCAAACTCAGTTGCCACGAGGAATATCATCAGCTGGACGGTAACGATGAGGGAACAATACCACAGGGACAAATCAATTTTCAGGACTTTACAGCTTTATGCCTGTGTTTGAACACAGAACCCTATTCCACAGTATGAATTTATAGTGTGCTAGCTTGTCTGAAACTGTTTCTGCCTTTAAATGTTTTACATTACGTTTAGTGAGGCATAAATTCTCTCCGTTGTGCTCCAGCACACTAATTTGTGTATGCAGACAAGCCTGTCTATTGCTTAAAAATCCAGTTCACTGGGTCCAGTGTATTAAATCTTTAAATTTGAATTTGCACTATTTACAGGTTAACATAAATCTGTCTCTAGCAGTTTAATTCATTGTAAAGGTAGGTTGCTTATAAATTCGTAAGGGATCTACTATTCCATGAAGCTGAATCTCCTTTACATCTGGATACTGCAAGGATTGTGCTATCTTGGTGTGGGTAAAATGTGGCAAAGTTTTGGGGCTCCCACGGGAAGCACTGTGTCACCCACTGAAAGGATGAGGAGAGGTGTCAGTGAGAAGAGGAATGTGACTGGGGGAGAGAAAAAAATCAATCTGCTCTGCAGAGCTGCTCTGGAAAAGAGGGGGAATCAGGGCTCTGATGTAGGATGGCAAGGCCATGGGATTGGCCTGATCCAGCAGGAGCTGCTGGTCAGGAAGTGGGACACAGACAGCCAGGCACTGGGCAGCCTGGGATGGGGGGATTTCACTGCTTCCCCCCTTCTTCCATGAACACTTGGTGCAGAGAAGGGAACTGGGGAGATCAAAGGGAAACAGAAGGAGGGAGATGCGTAAGGAGAGGGATGTGTGTATGTGGAAGGCAAGCCAGGAAGCACTGGGAAATGTGAGCTGAATGGCTCTGCTATGCAAGGGGCACCAAAGTTTCACATTTTCTACCCAAGCCTCCCTGCCAGTACCTCTTTCACTGCTTTAAACCACTGGTGCTTCCCCTCCAACTGACCTTTCCCTTTTACCTGTTTTAAATCCACTGTTATTTATTCAGCCCTGCTTCCTCCTGCTGCTGCCAGGGGCTCCTGTAGCAATTGCTGTAGCTCTGGGGATACAGATGGGAAGGTTTCTCTCTCAGAAACAGAACCCCCAGCAGGTCCGTTCAGCCATAGGAATGTGTATCACAAGATCCACCTGTATTTGATTTTTACACAGAAGTGCAGTAAAACACCAAGGGGAAAAAAAAATTCTCACCTGCAGAATCAGAGCTCCTTGCATTTCTTCCCAAGTTTGAAATAAGTTTTGCAACTATCACATTCCCCGTGGGGAATAATGAACCTTGAGAAGGTGACACTCCTCAGGCTGTTGGTGGTAAATGCCATAAATATTCGTGACGCCTTGGCTGCACAGTTGGGAGTTGCAAAGTCACAAAGATTTTTCTCAAGCTGCTTGTGGATTTTAATGTATTCTGGGGCATAGATCTGTTGCTATCGATGTACTGTGTTGGGGAGAGAAGAAATTCTGGCAGTCAGCAGTGTGAAAACCTTAGGAGAGTAGCAGTTTTGCCTTTTGGGCTTTAAGAAATTTTAGCAGTCTGAGTCTAGAATTACATTTACAGATCTTGCAAAGACACGGCATTTATAAGACATTTTGTACGTTCAGATTTTAACACTACTGTAATAGATGAGTAAACAGGTCAGTGTTTGTTGAGGAACAAATTCTACTTCGTTTCTTCAACTTTCTACTGGCAGAAAATAGATTTTCTGTATGAGTGAGTTGCACCTGCTCATCTAGAGCCTGGTTAGAAATTAGCTTTGCACAGTCTATGCTTCTGCCTTTGTATAACTACATTTAAAAGGATTTAAGCAAGTTTAGGTTCTAACTATGAAAATATACAGTAAAAAAAGAAAAAGCTAAACTATGGCAAATGAAGCTGAAATCTGTTTTTCTGTAGTTTAATTAAGTTAATTTGAAAGTAGAGTTTTTTGTAAGTGTGTTTCGTATCGATTACTCCAGAGTGTCTGGAAGAAACCTGTTTCAGTACTTCAGTGTTGGCTGGAAATCAAAGTTGGATAATTCCTTGTACAGTGTAGGCAGGGGTACTCCCAGGTCAAGCCAAGCTGATAAGTTCAGTGGGACCACAGTAGAAGATTGATTTCAACAGGTTGTGCTGGCTTGTTTTTTGAGGTAATGGTTGGAAAGTGGTGGAGGTCTGAAGTAACCAAGTCATTTAATCCATCAACAAGCATGATAGAGTCAAATCCCCCAGTTCCAGAGTCGGGAAGTATTTTAAATATTTATGAGGAAGTACATTGGCATGTTACCATAAGCCCCAAACCACTGTAGGGGGAACATGAGGAGTAAATGCCTGTAGGTGTCAAGATGAATGTAAATCTGCTAGGATGAAGTCTCTTCTGATAGGGGGAAAGGCAGTTTTATTTGCAATAGCCTTAGCTAAATGAACGTGTCACGCTGTATTTTTACAATCTTTTTCTGATTCATGCAATCTTCTCTACACTGCTGCTCTCATTACAAATTACTGATGTGTTTGCTGTCAGCTTTTGCGAAATAAAAAAATTCGTTTGGCATCAAAAATAAGTTCCCTGCAGCCATGGAATCTTGGCACACATCTGATTAATTACTTACACCAATATTACATGTTTTACAGGACATTTATTATTGGAGTCCAATTCATTACAACAGACATAGAAATTTACAGGGCTGGAAATAGGTTGTAAATTGTAGAACTAACATTACTCTGTGGTTTAGAATTAGCAGAAAAATAGATACCTGAGGTTTTTTTTAAGAAACAAGTGCCTAAAGTTAAACTCAGTCTATATTTTAGTGAAAATATCTTGGTACTTACCAGCTTTGGAAAATCAAACAGCTAACTTAGATGCCTAAATAGGGACATAGAAATCTAACTGTTGTAAGGACCCAGTAAGAAATAAAATGGCTAAGCTATGTTAAAATATTTTTTTATCATTTAGATATTTTCACTTCCTGATCTTAATTTTATTAGTATGAAAATATTTACATAGGCAGTTGAGAGTGTTTTGGAGAGTAAAACAACCATGAGTTGCTATGGCAACAAATAGCAGCAACAATTTGTTTCACGTCTCTTGCCATGTAAAATTATTTATTATGCATGAGATTGACTAAAAGTCTCAGCAAATGTTTGTCTCACTTGATGATAAAGAGCAACACATTCTTATCAGCAGCCATAGAGTGTTTCCCAATGTACAGCTTTTGTTAGGAATATATACTGATACAGACTTCTGTTTCTCTCTCCAGACTATGACACCAAAATCAAGGGCTCGTGGGTCACAGCATTTTAGCTCAAGCCCTAAACAGAAGCCAGAACTGTCAGGTTTGGATCCCCCTTCCCAGAGCCAGAGGGTATTCAGACTCCTCTCAAATGGAAACAGAAATAGACCACTCTCATATTAATCATACCAAATAGCTACACTTTTGTGGGATTTATCTCATTCCAAGTGAAACCAATCTGTCAGTTGTATGCATGGTGAAATCATGCTTTGGGAAGGAGCAGGATGCTCACCGGTTTGGTGGAAATATTCCAGTGGCAACTGAGGCCTCCCTAAAGGATTTGTGTGTAGTATGACTAGGACAGGATAATTCTCAATAGCTGTGAGGTGAGGGAGCATCCAGAGGGAGGAATGAGCACTGCAGCAGGGAATGGGATTTGGCACGTGGCTGGGAGTTTCTTGATAGCAGCAGCTGCTTGAAAAGGAAAGAGGAAGGAAGCTGCCATGGGGAATGGTCCACCTACCTTCTGGGTGACCTGGGAGATGCAGGTTAATACCTGGAATGGAAGGGAAGTCACCACCACCGGGAATGACGGGAGACACGAGTCTCCTCACGTGGAGAATCCGCTGCTTTCTGAACACGGTCATTTATCTCGGCACACAGCTTAAAAGAGCAAACAGAGGAATGCTTTGCATGGCTCTGTATCCCAATGTATTGGAGAAAAAAAAACCCTCTCTTTTGTTCTGTTTGCAGTTCATTATTTTGATGTATTTTCTAATGGCTGGCTTGCAGGCAGAGCAGCGCTGCTCTGTGGAGCTCAGAGCACTTCTTCAACTGCACTATTACTTGGAAGCTGCTTACATTCATCAGTTGAAGCCAGAGGAATATGTTGGCAGCAAAAGCGAGAGAGAGAGAGAGGGAGAGAGAGAACTGATTGTTTAAAAAGTGACTAACATTTCTCTGGTTTTTTTTTTCTCTCCACTGTTTTTTGTTTTAGCATAACCAGAACCTTTGCATCAGGTAAAACAGAAAAAGTGATCTTTCAGGCACTTAAGGAATTAGGTCTTCCCAGCGGAAAGGTATTTTGTGGTTTTGAATAACTGTTTTTGTATACTAATAAATTGATGAGTCATTCACATTTGAAGCTGTAATCTAAGTCATTTGCATCACAAAAAGCATGCCTATTGTGTGTTACTTACTAATCGCTGGAGGTTGTTTACTAGAGCCAAAATGTAATTAAATCTCTATGACACAGAGGTCCTTAAACCTTTTAGAGGAGATTTCCCTTCTTTTCTGTCACAGACTAACTTTTGTTCATTTATGCAAAGTATATCAGCACAAAATGTGCATGTAATACTTTTTTTGGTTGAATTTCTCAGACTCTTCCTGCTCTTTGCTCCTGTCCTTTGGAGAGCTGCTCTCCAGGTCTGTCCCACTTGCAGTGGGAGCCCCTGCCAGCAGCCCCAGAGAGGTTATGGCTTGAACTTTTTGGGTTTTGGGGTTTTTTTTTAAGCTTCAGAAGAAAAATAGATTATTTTCCAGCTCTGTGTTTATGCAGAATTATTGCTACTGTGAGGTTATAATACAAGCACATCAAACAGATCTATGAGAAAGATGAATTTGGAATTAGTTTGAGAGAGTACAAAAGAAACCAGGTAAATTTATACTTGGTAAGGAGCTAAACCAGTTCTCAGTTGCTTTTTTCTGATACAAGATATTCTCTTGGGAAAAGAGCACATAAGCTCTCTTGTCTGGATAAATGTACCTTTGCATTTCATTGCAGAATGATGAAATTGAGCCTGCAGCTTTTACTTACGAGAAATTTTATGAGCTCACCCAAAAGATATGTCCCCGAACTGACATAGAGGACCTCTTTAAGAAGATGTAAGTTCAAATTTAATATAATCTTGCTTTAAAGACATTTTGCTGCATTTTTAGTCCATAACTAATAACGACAGAACACTGTAAAATGTATCTACCCTCGAATCCTAGTAGCATCAGCAGTACTTTAGAACAAACTCCAGTCTATGTTTTACCCCTTCCTCCCTTCTCAGACTGTTAATGTAAAAGTTCACTCTGTATTTTAGAGCAACTTTTACATGAGTTAAAGGAAGCACCTGGAACTTTTTTTTTTTTTTTTGCATTGGCTTTACTAACTACTGTAATTTTTAACTTGCTCCTTTAGGTGATTAACACAGTATGTGAACTAATTAAATTAAGTAAGAAATTTGAAGTTGGAAAAGTTTCTTCACTCAATTTATTCTCAGCTGGAGGACTTACATGTTGTTTTATGAAGTAATGTTTGTTAAGTGATAGGAAGATATGTTGTGGGAGATATACTGTGCCAAGCATAGACAGTTAGTATGTTTTCTGTGACTGTTCATTTTGAGATTATAGAGCTACTTTCAAGTAGAAAATTGTAGGTGGTTTTAAAAGTATCAACAATGTCAACATGTAAATCATACCTACTGTAGCATCGTGTATAAAAACTTACATTCTCTAATAAATTTCTTTTCAGCAATGGAGACAAAACTGATTATTTAACGGTAGACCAATTAGTGAGCTTTCTAAATGAAGTAAGCTTTTTCATACATTAACTACCATACAAGTCTGTCTGCAGTGGCTTGCTTCTTCCTATCTTTCCATTGCATGCCCCATGCCATTATTTGCTATGCTTCTGATCTGCTGATCTTTCCATTATGGTAACATCCAGGTGCAAAAATCAGCTCCAGCCGTGTGTGCTGTTGTGCTTCCTACATGTTGGCTTTGCAGTTGCATCTGTTGATTACTTGCTGCTGTGTTATGGTGTGTGTTCTGTGTGTTTTATACTTTTTATAGTGTTACATTCGATGCAGTTTCCACTAAAATGCACCCAGTATTTTATTGCAGGCAATTATTTTACCTGCAGGCCCCAGCTAAGTATATCTGCTAGTCCTTCTAGAATAATAGAAAAACTGAAGTAGGTGTTTATAAACAGGGATTTGATTCTCCTCAACAGTATTATTTCAATCTGTTACAAATCTAAGAGCTAAGAGGATATTTTAAGAGTTTGTATATGATTTTTAAAATACCATGTGTGCAGAATAAGAGGAAATATTTTTATTGCTGTATTTCCAGAATACAGTTGTTGGCAGAAGTATTTAGTATTTCTTAAAAGCATCGTGAGTGTGTGAAGGAGTTCAATAAACAGCGTGGGGTTGACTCTTTTCTATTCCTAAAGCACAGTAAGTTATAGAAAACTGACTCATTTGGAATTCCAGCAATAAATGCACTATGTGGATTTGACAAGAACGCACCCATGGAAAACAGACACATCCTACTTGGTTTTGTACCAGTAGATTATTGTCATCTGGAACATGGAAAGCTGCTGACCTCACTATGTGACATTTTTAGGTGCATTACCAAAAAATCTAGCCATCTAAAATTGTTATACTAGTTATAGTTCAATTTTATATGTGTTTATATATTGGATAATTCAAGATGAAGATCCAAGCTGTAAGTTCCCTATGTGTCAAATTCAGAATATAATTTTATTTTTCAGTGAGGAATGTGTGCCTGACTCTTCACTAAACCTGAATTACTTGTAGAAAGGGTATTCAAAAAGGAAAGACAGAGAGAAGATTAACAGCTTGATTACATAATTGGGGTTACGTACTTGGGGCTTTAGTTCACATCTATTGGCAAATTGAAGCACGGGCTTAATCTTACTGCTGTGAGACATCCTTTTATCACAGCTATTTACACAATTCAGTGTCTAAATGTTTGCAGGGCTGGGGTCAGAGCTAAGGCTTGTCATTTTTGCTTCTGAATTGGAGAGACAAAGGGTACTGCTGTGATTTCAACTATAAATTACCCCTTTAAAGCACCTCGGCCCCCAATTCACCTGTAGCGATAAATACACTTTGCTGCTTGAAGCACACAGCCCTGTCCCCACTTTAAACCATGTTAGCTTCTGGTTTTTTTTAGTGTCACTCTTCATTTTCAGGTCAATTACTATTCTATCATTATTTTAAAATTGATCTCTAATTGTTTTAGTTTCAAGTGCAGTTCCTTGAAGCCTAAACTTCTGAGGAAAAGCTGCCAGTGTTTGTAAGATCCCCCCTATCTCCAGTAACTGATTGAAAAATTAAAATTGAGTTGTTCTTTCAATTTTGTGTTGCTTTAGCAGTTCTTTTTACAGAATTAGAAACCTTATTTTATAGGTAGTATTAGGGGAAAATGCATCTTGTTTACTACATTCATATTGATAAAATACATTTTGCAATTGGAAATCTTGTGGTTGGCCCTTTAGCTGGGGACCACAGCTGGGAAAAATTATTCAAGTGTTTTTTATAGGGTAGGACATTTATTCTGATGACTGAAACCAATGCCTTTGGTCTGTGTTGGAGGTCTTTTTGTCTCCAAATAGAGTTTAAAGTTTCGGTCATAATTTGAAAGGCGCAAAATGAGCCAGAATGTGCCTCCTGAAGGGTTCATTTCTGTCCCCTTGGCAGCTGGCCAGCACTGCAATTAGCAGTGGTGTCTAATGCTGGCAAATATAAAAAGGTTATTATCATTACATAGGAGAGGGGAGTTACTTGGCAGAGCAACTCTTCGTGAGACTCTTTAACTTAAATTATTTCCAAGGCATGCTGCAGAAGCTCTAAGTGTTATGGGTTTTTAAGAGAGCATGAGGATACGTCACTGGGGTATGAGAGGAGAGTGAGCAGCTTTCCTGGAGTTTTTCCAAACTCCTGTCTCTATTTGACTTTTAAATGCTGCTGGCTGACAGATGATTTAATTGTGCTTCAGTATTAAAGCTTCTGGGAAGTTTTTAGAATTATCGTCATGCACTGAGTATTTTGTCTAGATCTCCTATTTTTAAAGTGAAATTTTTGGGGAGGGGGGGAAAAAAAGAGAAATATAGTAGAAAAGGGACTGAAATCACTACCATTGAGATTTGCTCCTGCAGTTCTTTTACAGCAATAAAATAATAAGGCAAGTAACAGCTAAAATGGAATATTCAGTAGTTTCACCAGGACTCATCCATTCTTTTGGGAGGGAGACATGGGGAGATCCTTTCCTATTCCCAATTCCTTGCTCTTCCCTCCTCTCTCTCTTCCACTTGCTTCCTCTTCCTCTCTCCTTCCCATTCACTCTTTCCATCCCCCAGTTGTTCCTCTCCCCAAAAGGACCTTCTCACCACTCACAGGGCAAGTTCAAGAGAGGCAGAACTGGTTTTAGCACGTTTTCAACTGCTGTGTGTCTCAGTTTGTACCCACTCCAAGGTGCTGGAGGCAGGCTGGGGAGGCTGAATGACCTTTCTCTCTTTGCAGAACCCTCTGGGCCTCCTTTCTCCCCATGTTTTTAGTCAGTTCACCCTCATATGGTTGGGAATGCCTGGTGTAAGGATGTCTTGTCTGGCAGGGTGACCAGAACAATCAAACAGCTTCGTTGCACATACACAATTAGTCCTGGGGCATGTTATCTTTTGAGATGAAATTTCACACTTTAAATTTAGGTCTGCTTTTGTGGCACAAGTTCCCTGTGCCACCAAGCTCCGTGGTGCAGAACGTTTCCCCAAGAGGCACTAGAGAACATTCTCACTTTTATTAAAGTAGATCTTTATCAGTTGGCAATGTTACTTTATTTTTTACACAAAGTGAACATAATGATACCTTTTGTTCCTATGGAAAATTAATAATGAGCAATGATCATAGTGACTGGAAGAATATTTTGCTCTTAGCTCCTTCTAGTAACTCTGGGACTTTTTCTCAAGAGGAGACTTTTTGCTTTATCCCATTTATTTTCTTCTGTTTGCTTATGACTAACTGTAGAAGAAAGTGAGTGGGGAAGAGCCTTTTTCTTGAGTGAGGAACCTTCCCTACTATTTCTTACAATTTTTTCAGGTGGTGTGCTGTCACTAATGGTCGTTTGTCACCGTGGAACTGTTGCATGCCAGTGTTGTGGTGGTGTTGGTGTGTGCTGCTGAGCAAGTCATGTCCTGCATCCATCTGCTCTCATGCCATGTTTCATCTGAGTTTTACCGGGGCATCCCGACAGCCGATCTGGCCCGAACGAACCTGCTGTGTTTAGATGCTGCAGACTGCCAGTAGCATTACTGGAAAGATCCCTCCTTAATTGCATGATTGAATTGGCATTGGTTGTAATTTCTTGGAGTTAATTAAGCACATGCACCAATGGATTGGTTGTAAGAGAAGAGATTGGACTGGATATTGCTTTTCTCATGGGGGGAAAAAACAAAAAGGTCAAAAAAGTTTCCACATAAGGAATTACAGCAAATGCTGGTAGTGCTGTATAAGCCATATCAAAACCATCCTGTCCACTCCAAATTAATGATTGCCCATATGGGGGTGGCCTGTTACATCTCTGAATTCTGCTTAAACTAAAGCTTGGAAACTGTGCACCTTCTGGAGTAAAAGAGTGTTTTCACAGTCATATTTATTTCTTTGTTTTGTTGCATCTGCTTACATGCCACTACTCCGTCAATTCTGGTTTTAATTTTGTTTTAATGGAGAATCAGGCACACAGTGTGCAGCTCTAATCCAGCATGGAGAAAAATCAAAGTTACATAGTTTCACTATGAAGCGAAAATATAAAAATTCTGAATTTTATTAGTCTGTTAGAAATCACTGCTAAATTGTACCTAAACATTACATATATTATGAAATCCTAATATTATAAATTATTGCGAATTGAAGAGATGATGCTGTGAAATTCTTGTGCATATTTCTTCTAAGAACCTATGCTGGTTTTTGAATAGTTAAAAACACGATGTTTCCATGATTCACAAATAATCATCAGTACTTGCATATTTCTAAACTCGGATTTCAAATTCTGTATCTATAGTATAGCTTTATTTTACTTTTTTTTTACTTTAGCTGTAGATATTGTGGAAGACTTGCATTTTTGGAGAGGTGATGACAGTGCCACCAGTCAAGTCCGTCAGTTTACCAAAAAAAGGATTAGAGAGAGAATTTACAAAGAGACATTGAGCTATTTATTTTCAACGTCTCATTTGCACAGATGCCATGTGCAGTCATTATTCTCATGAATAAGCAAGAATAAGACCAGTTATATGATTGCATTGGATTTTTCTTTTTTTGAAATATTTTTGTGATCAAACTGCCTAGGTTTCTTACAAAAGATAACGTTCATTTTCTACCTAATGCTGAAGTTACTGTTGAATAATCTGTAAATCTTAGGGCTGCTTTTTTTTTTTTTTTTTTTAAATTTCCACTTCTTTCTTTCTCATCTGCAGTAATGAAATGCTCTTGGATGATAGCCATGCACTATATTGTTTTGCTGAATTCCGTTGTTTTCTAACCTTAGCATCAACGAGATCCTCGGCTCAATGAAATTTTATTTCCCTTTTATGACACAAAAAGAGCAATGCAGATAATTGAGACGTATGAGCCAGACGAAGACTTGAAGAGGAAAGGTAAATGGGAGAGAGAATTCAGTATTCACTGGGTTTAGGCATTTGGGGAATTTGTTCTGAAGCATCCAGGCTTTTAAAAGGGAGGTTACAGTCCTTGTGGGTCAAGCACTTGTGTGGCACCCAGGATACTGGATCAGGAAACTGCTCTGCTGAAAAAATATCTCCCCCTCAAAATCAGAGATTTTTAGATTACTTCCCTGATCCAGGCTACAAATCCTGATGCAAAATGGGAGGGGCTGGGATTGAGTAAACACGGAAAAACAGCGGAGACTCCTTCCAGCAACAAGGCAACGTGCAAGTGGCTGTGGTCAAGGTCTCAGAGAGACTGCAAAGCCCTGCAAAGTACAGATATTGAGCAAAATCTTTTTTAAATTGCCATAAGCATCCACCTTCTTATAATATAATCTCTCTAGTGCTTGAGGGCAGCAGCCTGGCTCAGAACAGGGTATTTTATGCTGGTGAGTTGAAAAATGTTCTCTCCGAGCAAGGTTGCAGGAAGTACCTGCAAGCCATTCTTGGGCTGCTCATGTCCTGAGCTGCTGTGAGTGTGGGAGGTGTCGCTGGGTGAACTTTGTTCCCGGTTCTTACCCATTTTGCTGCAGCAGCTGTGTTGGGATCAACTGCAGAAATGAAAAGCATTGCTTTCCCCATCTGTGCTCCCTACCCTTTTTGCTGGTTTGCTGTTGTTGTGGCAAGCAGAGCGGAGACTGCAGCTTTGCAAAGCCCATCCTGACAGGAATCCTCTTTCACCAGACATTTAGGCTCATGGGTCAAGGTAGAAGTATTTATACATCCAGCAGTGCTTCAGCCTCTCTGAGGGTGAGGGATGTGCAAAGCAGGCAAAAGAAGGAGGCAGCCTGCCCCAGTAAAGCCTGAGGCTTTCCCTCCCTCTCTACATGAAGTAGAGTATCAAAATATTAGTTACTTGATTTTTGTCAACTCTATCCCAACTCATCTTTGATTCTTGGTCCTAGTGTATTTCAAATATTTTCCAACACGAGGAAGGTGTACTAATGTGGGTGCCACCTGTTTAGGATGGAAAGAGTAAAATTGTATTTTATGAAGGTGGGAATAAATCTAAATTTGAAAAAAAAAATTCAACCTTGGCTAATTATTTAGCTTCTTTGATTTTTATTTCTATCAGGTTTTCAATAAATGTGGAAAACCTTTTGCAGGGATGAGGTTATGGAGAGTTACAAGAGAACAGCAGCAGTGTCCTGTCAATGTTCCTCCAGGGATCATATTCACTGATACAGATTTTATCCCAATGCAATCAGTAGGAGAGAGATGATTTCCTATAACATGCTGAACCTTAGCATGTAAAAAAGCAGGAACTGATCTCAGCAGTGGCTGTTCTCTGCAGCTTCTTTCCCCTTCTTAGATAAAACTTTGCTGTTGAGCAAAACACTTGAGGACAACCCTTTTTTGTGTTTGTTTGCTTGTTTTGCTAAATCATGTCAAGAAACATGGCTGATATACAAGAGGCAGTAGCAATAAGCAGCTGACTCTGCCTCAGTCACATTTCAGTGACAGGAGTGAGTAAAGCTGAACAAATTAATGCTGGCCAGTTCGGTAACCAGAGTCTACAAACCCCAATTCTTCCACCTGGTGAGTGCAAGTCAAAAATACCAAGTCTGAGCTGTTGAACACACAGAGCTCTGTTAAGTTGCCAAGGTCTCAGCTGTGGTCTGTCTAGGACATCCATCCAGCTGTGACATTTCTCCACAAGATGATGCACTAGAAATATGTATCATCTGAGATAAGCCGTGCTGCTGCTTTAAAGTACTTGGTGATAAAAAAATCAAACCATTCCTCAAGTCAGAAATTCCCTTTTGCCCCCTGTCTTTCATACTCAGAATCAGCTGAGAGGACTTGAGTAAAACATTCTGGAACAGTTCACCTCTGGCTGACACCAAGCACAGAAAATTTAAGCTCCAGTAGAGGATTTTTTCAGAAAGTTAAGAGTAGAATGGAAACTGGGATCACTCCATTTCTCTGTATAAGAGAAAAATAGACTAAAAGAAAATAGAAATAGGACTGCTGCAACCTTGCCTTAACAATAGCTGAGTGTTCATAAATTACTTCAGAGAAACCAATGTCAAAATTAGTGTCAGGTAACCATTCCTTGCAGCAGCTCTTTGTGAGTAATTCCTTCTTTCCTACCACAGATCATTTTCATTTTTCAGACTCTTGGCCTCTTTAAAACCAATATGGCCATCCTGGTTATTCCTAATTTGGTTTCATTGAAAATTACCCCTTGATTTGTATTTTTTTATACTTTGTTGAAGGACAGACCAGCAGAGAGATGAGAGAGAGGTGTTACGAATTCTGTGTTCTGAATTCCTGTATGTCCCATGTTCATTGTAGATTTCTGTTTTCATTTACAAAGGTATGAACCTGTATTTCAAACAGTAACCTGGAAGGTATTTTAGATTTTCCTAATGTTTTGTAAATGAACCCGTGCAAACATTTTTACATACACATCTCCATGTTTCTGTCAGTGGGGAACAGTCTCTGCACGAGACAGATTAACAGTGATGTAGCACAGGACTAAATATGAAAGAGGGGAGGAAAGGGCCATGGAAGCCTGGTCCATGCAAGTTCACAATTCCTGACTTAGAAAGTCCCAGATATCAAAATTTTTGGGGCTATTCTGAGGAGACGTCACTATCTATTTTCTTCAGCTCTTAAAGGCTTGTTTGCCTTCTTCACATCCTTTTGCTGCCTTAGCTCTGCTGATGGTGAGTGCTGGACCTCAGGTGTTGAACTGAAAACCAACCTGGTTTTCAGTTTGGTTATCTGGGAACATAATGGCACGTTTTGCACCAGTTGCTGGTCAGCCTGGAGCTGAGGAAGGAGAGGGCTGTTTGCTTGCAGGAACCTGTGTAAATAACAGGTTCTGTGCTAGGGTTCCTGCTCTGCGAGATGGTTTGACTCCTGTTGACTATAATTTCTAGTAGTAATTTACCACGCCTTCTTCTTCCTTCCAGGTGTCATATCCAGTGATGGGTTTTGCAGATACTTGATGTCAGATGAAAATGCCCCGGTTTTCTTAGACCGTTTGGAATTATATCAGGAAATGGACCATCCTCTGGCTCATTATTTCATCAGTTCCTCTCACAATACGTATTTAACAGGCAGGCAGTTTGGTGGCAAGTCTTCAGTGGAGATGTACAGACAAGTGCTTTTGGCTGGATGCAGGTTGGAAGCAGGAGATAATAAATATTTGTGAATCTAATACTTTAAACCTACTTAATATACCTTGGTGGTGATATATTGTACAATTCAATGTATAAATATGTTAGTGTGGAAAATGAAAACACACGTATTTATTTAAGAATATTGTTTTTCTCACAAAACCAATTCTAGGCAGTGGAATGTAGAAATTTATATAAGGAGAGAGTTTGTGAGAAAGTTAACAGAAGTTTGATCTCTAAATGACAGCTGAAGACTTTCAGAGGGCTTTCTGCTTTATAATTATGAAGTTTATATGTTAATGAGAATTAGGAAATTTATGATTTCTTGACTCAACAGAAAAATAATAAGAAGAGTGGCATAGTGCTAAAGACATTATTGCCCAGGTGACAATATTGACCCACACATGCTATATTTAAGGTGGTATATCCAAAGTTATAGAAGAAGTCTGAAATAATACATATACAGCTTAGAAAGAGTTCTGTAACACCCAAATCTGATTTGCAATTTACTGCTCTGACCACCACTGCTAAAACATGTCCCAGGTAGCTCACCTGTAATGAAACACTAAGTTATTTTTTCTTGGCTCTCTAGGTGTGTCGAGCTGGACTGTTGGGATGGCAAAGGTGAAGACCAAGAACCAATAATAACCCACGGAAAAGCGATGTGCACAGACATTCTTTTCAAGGTAAATGCCTGGCCTCTACACCTGCCAGCAAACCCCAGGAGAAGCCCTGGACAAGGATCCAAGCAGGGCACGCTCCCCTCCTCAGCACTGGAATGCTGCTCCTGTGTTGTGGGCTTCCAAGCAGGGGTTCAGAGATGCAGCGAGGCAGGAGTCAGAGCGAGGAAATGAATTACTTATTAAATTTACAATACCATTTATATATTCTAGTTCTATAAAGCAATTGAACAGTGTTCACACTTCTCCTAGGGTGATTGGTTAAAATCTCAGACACCCACTTAGAAATGTTTTTTCCTAATACCATGTACACAAGGTCAGAAGAATCCAGATGTGAATGCTATTTACAAAAACCCTAGCTATTGTTTACATAGCTTACACAGCAAAGGAAAAGTTCTCACAGAATGAATGCAAGAAGAGAAAATTTCCCTGCTAACAGCATTTCAGCATCCACACTGTGTGATGGACTGACATGGGCAGGATTTCTGGCCCAGACCTTGGGTTAATTTCTGACTTGCATCATACACCCCTGTGCTCTGCCTGCCTTTCCACAGAAACTGCAGGAAGCAGGCTTGCCCCACTTTTTCCCATCCTAGGGTTCTTTGCACCACAGAATAAATATCTTCTTTGTTGTCTGAGAAGTTCCTTAGCTGTGGAAAATGCCTGAGGATGCAGGAGTTTCTCTGGCAGTAGGAATTCTCCCTGGCAGTAGGTGATAGCAGCAGATCCATTGATGGTTGTGGGTGAAGGTGCCATCCTGCTGCAGGTGCAGGGAGACTCCTGCAGGGAGGTTGTTGTGGGGCATCAAGAGCACACGGTTTTTTCTCCTTCTCTCTTCATTTGCACATTGAAGGCAGCCCTGTGTTTCTCAGGGTGGGGTGGATAACAAAAAAATCCCTTTTGTTATGTTTTTCATTTGATCTGCTCTAACTTGGATCCTCTGGTTGCTTTTTTATAGGATGTAATTCAAGCCATTAAGGAAACAGCATTTGTTACATCAGAGTACCCTGTCATTCTTTCATTTGAAAATCACTGCAGGTATGTAGTGCCCATTTTTAATTTTCAAATTGTGCATTGTCTGAGAGAGATGATATATTTTAAAATACTATGATATGATACTTGAAATCTGGGGGAGGGGTATGCAGGCATACTAAATGTCACTTAATATACCGTTAATATATTAATCAATCTTTATCTAGCTTAATAATGGCAATATTTTTTCTGTGATAAAGCTGTGAAATGTATTTGGATGTTCCATTAGCTGTGTGAGATTCAGTTATTGTACTTTTTTGGTCTTGTTAAATTCATCTATGTCAAATAATAGACTTTTATTGACAGTATAATTACAGCAAAGTAATACCTATCAGTTGAAACAAAGTGGGCAGTATATAATTTGGACTGTCTACATTACTTAGTATTTTTCTTTTGTGCAGACTGATAGTGATTTCTTTTTTATATTTGAAAATTAACTGACATACTCTTTTCCAGCAAATACCAACAGTACAAGATGTCAAAATACTGTGAAGATCTTTTTGGAGACCTCTTGTTGAAGCAGCCTCTAGAAACACATCCAGTATGTTATATTTTGCCAGTCTTTCTATTTTTTGCATTAGTTTTATTTAGAAGAGGTGATAAACTGAGACCATATCACCTTTAGTGCTGTTCACTGCCAGTCAGTCCTGTGCTTTCAGAAATGGCTAGTGGTTCTGGGTGGCTGTGCTTTTTGGTACAAACTTGTCTTTATCTGATTTGTTTAATCTGTTCTGTACAGGGCTCTGGCAAGCAGCCTGGGGAAATCCCTCCCCTTGATGTGTGACGTAATATCAGCACCTACATAAAATACACCACATACTTTGTCTTTGCAGGTCATACCTCACTCTGAAATTGCCAGTCACTGTTGAAAAGCAATTAATTATAACAATTAATTATAAATTGCATGGTCTCAGCTGAAGAAACCTCTTCTTTCAGCTGCACGTTTCATGTTCCAGGTCAGGTCCTGCAGTCTAGGTGTGTTAAGAATTAAATTAAGCACCAAGAGTTTCCTGCAGTCTCATTTGGACTATCGAGTGCCCCATAGTCTGCATGCACTTCACTGCCCTGCATGGCAGAGGATAACAGCAGACAGTCCTTTGCAAAAACAGTGTTTGAGACTTCACCAACTTGTTGTGCAGTGCTTGCAGCTCCTCCTCCACACCTTCCTTGCTCCTTACGATGAGCTCATGGTGTGTGTGCCAGTTTGGACACAAATCCAGGAGGAAAGAACCCGAGAGGGGCGTCTCTCTCTCTCTCTTGCCTGCCAGGCAAGCAGGCCCCGGCAGCACCTCCGCCGCGGGTTCGGGAAAATAATTTCTCCAGTGAAAGTGAAAAAAACTTATTTATTTAACAAACAGAGTCCCCGGCTGTCACGGGGCAAAAAGGATATTGAAAGATTGAAACCCCCTCCCCTATCCCCTAAAAGAGGACTATGGATTTTAGAGTTCTTTCTGTAGGTAAAACCTGCAGTCCTACGCTGGGCCGGGCCAGGCAGGGTCCAACGATCCCCCTTGGAGGGTCCCGCCGAGCAGGTCCGGAGATGGGAGCTGGTCTGGGATGAAAAGCAAGCCAAAAACAGGCCAAAAAAGGAACAGAAGCCGCTGAGGCAGATCACAGTCCCTTCTCCGCTGAAAGCCAAAGAGACTAGAGAGCAAAAGTCCTCTAACCAACAAATGTTGTCAGAATCAGGAGAGAAAAGAATGCAAACATTCTAGTTGCAAGGTCAAGCCGGCCGCTTTGAAGAGGTCTCTCGGCTTCTCTCTCCCCCCTTTGCAGTTTAAAGGTACACTAGAGCTCAAGCAGGCGATGGGGAATACAGTATGGTCATAGAATCACCCCAAGACAGTGTGCCAGCAGTCCCCCAAAGCCTGCAGGTGCTCTGTACTGCTGTGGGGGACCACAGCAGGGAGGACTCTGCCTTTCCTTTCAGCTCCATGCGACCCTGGCAAAGGGGGCTCTAGGGATTAGGATCCCTAGAGCTTTGCTTTCCCTGGCTTTCCTCACACGTTGCAGAGGCAGCAGCACCCAAGGCTTGGTGAATGTCTGCGGGTTGCCCCGAAAAGTGCATCCCAAAGGACTAAATCTGCAGTGTTCCCTTGTGATGTATCTAGCACGCTGCCACATCTCTCAGAAAAAGCTTCCAGCAGCTCTCTGGGAAGCCTAAAATAGAGCTGGCCAAAGGCTGCCATGCTTCTGCCTCAGGGCCCAGTATTTCACCTCTGTAGCACTGCTGAGCCTTCTGCATTTGGTGTCCTTTCCTCCTCGTGGGTGAATTCAGTCCCCAGCTGCTCACAAAGCAAACACTGCAGGGATGGCAGGAGGAGCTTGCAACGTGTCCTTTGGATCCTCACAACCTGGGCTAGTGACTGAGGGGGGCAGACTTAGGAGAGACATGGCACTCGGCTGGAGCAGATTTGGTTTTAAGTAAAAGCAAGTATTTGTCCAAATGGACACCTGGGGCTGCAGCCTGGCATGAATGGGCTCTGCGGCACTGACATCTAGTGGAGTTACAGCCCCAGTGCTGTCGGGAGCAGATGTGTTCTTCATCCAACATGCTGAGCCAGCCTGGTGGGTGTGGAGAACCCTTACCCTCCCACAAGGAGGTTTGCACCCATTCTCTTGGGCTTGCGTTGATATGTTTTGTTTGGTGGTTTGTTTTTTGTTTTTTTTTTTTCTGGGTTGTTATTTATCGCCTCCGCTGCTTTTACTTGGTTTAAATTCGTGGTACTCTGTTCTTTTGTTTGTTCACCTGGAATGCTGCTTCTCTGTCGCTCAGATTTGGATTTAGAGATAAGAATATCTGAATAGTTCTTCTAAGAATTGTCAGTATTTATGGAAATACCTTCGACTCCTGTATTGTTTAGGCTTCACTGAAAACCCCAATCTGTTATGGTGCTAAGAATGCAAAGTTCAATCTCTGTAGGGGCCATTCAGTTAAGAGTTGGACTCGATGATCTTTGTGGGTCTCTTCCAACTCAGAATATTCTGTGATTATACCAGCAACTGCCTGAATAATACTCTTACCAAGCCTGAGAAGGAGAGGGTGCTAATTACTATACCCAAATCTCTGTCTCTCCGCCTCAGTGATGTGATGGGGCTTAAATCAGAGGATTTCGTACTTTTTCTCTTTTCTGAATAATATTTTTTCTTTTTCCCCAAACTGGAGCAAACCTTTTATTAATACTTCCTTGTGTATGTGAAACTTGCCCTTTGCCTTTCCCAAATACTGAATTTGTGACCCTACTGGCAAAACCAGTCCCCATTACCTAGCTGAGCACTGGGTAGTTTTCCATTCCCCGGTGCCAGTCCATTTCCACTCTCCAAGTGTGTGTGGGCTGCCTCACTTGGGTTACTGCAGCTGGAGGGGACCGTAAAAGGTGACTTATTTAGAGATCAGATGATAACAGGCTAAGCTGTGGCTCGGGCTGTGTGAACCCCAGGGAGGCAGGGAGGGAAAGCAGGAATTCCTCTGCCAAGGAGGTGCAGGTCCCATCCACACCCCTGCTAGGCGGGCGAGAGGGGAAAATGTTTGGAGCAGTGCAGCTGAGGGTGGCACAGGCTGGAGACCTGAGCGCTGGCTTTGTCCAGCAGCTTAACCTCAGCACAGCTTCCCCCTGGGACAGGGAAGAACCAGAGGAAACTCTCTAACTGCAGTCACACAAACTTCTGGGGTTGTGCCTGAGGTGGCACTGCTTGTTCTCTGCCTCTTAGTACTGCTGTCCTAAAATCCAAATCCCAAACAGGGGTACAGAGGGGCCGAATAGCTGTTATTATTAAGCATTTTCTTTGAATTGTTTTACAGCTTGAACAAGGTAAAGCTTTACCATCTCCCAATGACCTCAGAAGAAAGATTCTCATAAAGAATAAAAGGCTGAAACCTGAAGTAGAAAAGAGTAAGTAAAGTTTGTCAAATACTAAATAAACAAAAGTCGAGATTGCTACAAGCAGACTTTGTTACTGAAGTTTCCAGATTGTTTGTAGTTTAGTGTTGGAAGAATATGAATTATATGTAAATAACATCTTGTTTGCCCTTGTGTTTCATGTGAGTGCCAGAGTCTAGGCCTTGATATCAGCATGCTGCACAGGCACAGACAGACCCAGAAATGTAATCCTGGGACTTTTATCAGACTGCTGCTTGAGCTAAAATATAAGGCAGATAGAATCTCTTGTAAATTCTGCCTACACTGGCCTGTTTGCATTGCTGTGTTTTTCCAGGATAAGCATGAAATGAAATGGAATTTCAAATTGCTCTTCTTCCTGTCGTTGCCAGTTCTGATCTTTATCTTCTTCCAGTAACAATAATGTTGCTATATTAGTTTCCAGTATGGCTGTAATGATACACCCTGCTCCTTCTCCATTCAAAGATAAGCACCCAGACCTTGCACTGGCTTCAGTCATACACGGCTGTGCTCCTCCTGCCTGACTGAAATGCACATGGAAACACAGTCGAAAATCCAAGCACTTTGCCTCCATTTGCATGGATCAAGCACTGAAGAGACAGCTGTTTATTCTGTGAGGAAGTAACATGCTTGCTCCAAAGACCCTTGAAGTCTATGGAAATTTAGGGAGAATTTCTTCACAGAAAGGGTGATTAGACATTGGAACGGGCTGCCCAGGGAGGCAGTGGAGTCACAGTCAGTGGAGGTGTTTAAGGAAAGGCTGGACGTGGCACTGAGTGCTCTGCTCTGGTTGACAAGGTGGTGTTCAGTCAAAGGCTGGACTTGGTGATCTCAAAGGCCTTTTCCAACCTAATTGACTCTGTGCTTCTGTGAAATATTTTCCTTAACTTCAGTGAGCTTTGGACACAGCCCTTACTGACCACTTTTCAGATCTAACAACAGTCTGCGTTTATTGATGCTCCTTACTCTGTAAAATTTTATTACTAACTGAAAAGTCAGAGGACTCATTAAATAGAAGTAGATCTGAGGATCGGGGAATCATTTGTGATGGTTCTCTTGTATTTCTTTGTGCTACAAACTGTTCCTGTCACGACTAATTTAATTTTATTTTTCATATTAACAGAACAGCTTGATGCTCTGAAAAAGATGATGGAGGCTGGGGAAACTGCTGCTCCTGTAAATATCCTGGAGGATGATAATGAAGAGGAAATAGAAAGTGGTGAGGATTTCCTGGAGAAGGGCTCTCAGACAATGCCTGTGGTAGATCACTGGGCTGGGTGCACCTTACCCACAAACCTGTGGTCTGTGGCAGCAGCAGCAGCAGGTCTGGGCTCAGTGCAGGACCATTTGTACAGACCCCAGCCTTGCCACCTCATCCCAGACCATTTTAACTTCCATTTACTGTTCAGAAGTTATATTAGAGCACCAAGCAAGTCAGATTTTCATTCCGTCTGTGAGAGAGAGACTAAGAAGTTGTGATCTTTGCTCTGAAAACGCATATTGTCACTGTGTTTAACACTTGTGTCAGCATCAGAGGGGATTATTGCATTATACTTTATAAGGATAAAATGAGGAATAGGATTTTTCTTGCCAAACTGCAGGTATCTTCAGTGTAAATGTCTACCTCTGAGCCAGTGATGTGGCCAGCAGAGAAACACACACATATTTAGGGTGTGATCCACCTTTTCTATTTTAAATGTCTACCTTCAGAAGATGTAAGTCATGCACTGCCTGCAAGTGGCTGAACCACAGGACTGGCCTGTGACCTATGTCATGGTGAATGTCCCAGCTTTAGCCTACCATTTGGTCCTCTCATATTTTAGATATGTTTTTTTTTTCTTTTACTTCACTTTTTAGCTTCTTCAAATACTCTAGGTTCTAATGGAAAATCACCTTGAAAGCAAATTGAGAGCAAGTCCCTTTAGTGAGGGCACACAAAGCAGGCTGGCAAAGCACAGCAGAAGCTTGGCCACTGGCATCTACTTAGATCTTTATTTAAAGAACTCTTGTTATTTCCCCAAGGCTATTGAGTTGCTGCTTTTTTTTACACCTTTGCTGAGCATATTATGGATAACTTCAAAACTAGAGCAAATAAAATTTCTCTTACTAATCATGTCAAGCCTTAGCTGTAATTTACTACACTTGGAACAGCTAACTAACTCTTAGAAATCTAATATCCTGGATTTTATTCCAGTTTTTAAAAAATCCCAAACCTGTGAATTCAACTGTCATTTGTTTCATGCCTTGCAAAAAAACCAGCAGTTGCTGTGGGTTTTGCACTGATCCTTTTTGTTTTCTGTGCAGCTGACCAGGAAGAAGAAGCTCATCCTGAGTACAAATTTGGAAGTGACCTTACTGTAGATGATTACAGTCAAAAAGAAGCTGTTGCCATCAGTGTCAAAAAGGTGGGATTGCTTCTTTCACACATATTTTTACGAAAACTTTCCATGGAGGTTGTTGCAAAAGGCACTCTGCTTTGTGGAAACATCAGAGAACTTGTCAGAAGATTCAAACCTGAGATCTTCACCAGGTGCCCCTTTACCTGTAGGTTCATGAGAACACAAATCTTTGTTGCCAAAAATACTCTCCCCTTGTTCATATAGGATATACTCATTGAGGAAACAGAATCAGTATGTTGGAAACAGCACACAAGTAGGGGATTTAATCAACAATACTAATTAAAGGCAGCTAGCAGTTTCCTGCTCCAGCCTCTGATATTTTACTTTGCATCTCAGGTGCAGAATCCTAATAAGAGGTGGAACATTAGCTTCCTTGCTCAGCAGTATTTTTGCAGGGCTACATTCTGTATCTTCACTGCAGGGTTTTCCTGCATCATTTTTCATGGTTAACCCTTAGGGTAGGTTCTCTCTTCCACCTACAGCAGTGAAGGCAAAACAGGACCATAATTCCCAGAGGGATGGTGTGGCAGGGGCCCTCTGTCAGGCAGCCAGCTGGCAGACAGGGAAAGAGTTCTCTTTATTCCACTCATACCTGACAATTACGGTTTATCAGTGCATGCTCAGTAACTTGAATATTCCTTGATGGTAATTAGATACAGAATACTGGAATTCAGAACTAAGCTGCTCTGGCACTGAAGGCATTAGTGCTGCTTGCTACGAAAAAATCCCACATGTGAGGGCTAAGGTGCCTTATCAGATCATGCTCCTCTGTTTCTCAAGCATTTTGGCCTCTTCTTCCCTCCTGCTTGGTTTCCTTTGGATCTTACTCCAGACAGAAGTATAGGTGTGGAAAACAGCAGTATGTCTGTAGCAGTACCAGAGGCATCAGACCTGCCTTCTGTGTATCTCTTGAAGTCAACAGCTTTGCTTCTTCAGGACTTTTATGGTTCCTCCTACTGAAGTATCATTTCACTTCTTTGCTTTAGGGCAGTTTCATTTACTAAGTCAGCGGGTCCTTAACCACCTGAATGTTTTGGGGTGTCTTGGTTGGGTGGGTTTTATTGTTGTTGTTGTTTTGAGGACTGTTTTTTTATTTCCAGATTAGTCACTCATCCTCAGCACATGTCCTCGGGTAGCTTCTCTGCTTCTTTGCTGATCAGTGACTCGATCTTTATTCTGTAGGAATGTACATTCAGTGCCAAAACATTATTTATCTAAGATTCTCAGTAGTGGTAGCTTTTAATTGAAGGCAGGCACCAGACTGCCCCATTACAAATAACATCTTGAGGCAGGCCTTTTCTGATGTGGACATTTCAAGCACAGTTCACAGCACTCTTAACCCTTCAGTTTTCAGAGCCTGGCAGTTTGCACATCCAGATCAGATGATCTTTACTGTGGTGTCTTTATCTGGGTGTGTTATTCTTTCATTCTTCTCTGAAGCTTCCTGTCCCCAACATCTAGTGATAGTTCTGGTTTAGGCTTAACTGTCTGGCATCCTTCATCCTATTCCCATGGCTAGCCAGCTGCTGAATTTCAGATCTTGTGTACCCAAATTTGGAATAGACTACAATTTTTGAAAGTGTATGGGACAGATGAGCCATGCAGAAAGGTGGAAAAGGGTTTACTTTTTGCTAAATGCATTAATTTTTTGAGGATTTTTTCTCCTTACTGTGAGTGTTTCCTATTGCTTTTTCTTTGGGTAATGTATATATATTTTTTTTCCCTTAGGCTGTTGAAGATTCTGAGCAAGAAAACAATAAAAAGGTGACATAGGATGTTATGTAGTTTATTTTATTGCTTTATATATAATATGCCTATTACTTACCGTGCATTCTCAGTGGTTTAACGATTTTATGCTCAGTTTCACCACACCTATTTTTGAAAGTGACTCGACCTCTAGGGTTTCTTCTGCTATATTTTTGCACTGGACTTAGGGCTGTCAGAAAATGTGGGGACAGACAAGAGTGCATAACCTTTGCCTGCTGGAAGTATCTGATCTCAGTCTCCAATGTCATGCACTGGGAAACCAGTTCTCTGAATGGTGTTGAGATGTATCGTCCCTACTTTATTTTTTCCTCTGCCCTTACCCTGACTGCACTTTGTTTTCCTCTCTCTTTTTCTTCCTTTTGCTTTCCCTTGGGACTTCTGCATTTATCTTCTTCCAGGAATCCCTTCTGTAAGACTCTTCCCACCTCTTTCCACTCTCCTTCTCCTCCTCTTCTTCTCTCATTCAAGCTGCTCCTGTTTCTAACCACACTTTGTTTCAGTCTGTGTTGTTTTCTAAGTGGGTTCTGCTTCTTTTCTTTAGGGGTGGGGAGGTGTAAATAACATAGAGATCAATTTTCCCCTTTGTCTCCTCTATCCCCTGAAAGGGTCGTGTGCTGTTGTAACCATTCCTTTGTTTCTGTAGATTTTAGGAAACATTCCATCCTTACCCCTTTCTTAATTCATATTTTTAAAGTTATGAACAGTGCAGAGTACAGCCCTACTCTAAAAATTAAAGGTCTGCAAGGGAATAAGATAAATTCAATGGCCAGTACGTTGTCTTGGGCCACTGTCTTTGAGCCAGTGTCACTAATGCAGTCACAGAGCTGTACCTGCAGGATGCCATTGCCTGGGCACTGAGGCATTGTAATCCCTTTGACTCCCTTTTCACTGTGGTTCCTTTAGGTGTAGATGTGGATGAATCAAGATAGTCAAATATGATTAACTCTTCTGAGCAGTCAATAGGAGGCACATTAAAGACCCCTGGGTTTTAGAAGATGGGTGGTCAGTTCTTCCTGAGTTATTGGCCTTTCAAAAGTTAAGACACTGAAAAGAACTGGTTTCATTGAGTAAATTACGTTTGAATTTGACCTAAGCTCTATCAACAGCTATTGACCTAGTAAAAAAAAACAAAACCCTGTTTTCTACTAACAGAGGGATGTGCTGTTTGGCATATTTTGGGATCAGATCTGTGAACCCTCAGTATGCACATTTCTGAAAAGCAGTTGGGTTGAGCCCTGATGATCAGCATTAAAACATGGTGTCAGTTTGATTTCATGGGCTGCTGGAAGTTTAATTCAGTCTAAAATGCACATACAACAATGTGTAGCTGGACTCATTCTGCTAACTCAGTTATTCTATGCAGTCAGAAAATTGTGTTCCTTGTGACTATAATCATCTCATACCAAGGCATAAATGGTTCCACTTCACATGGTTTTCATTCTTTGAGATGTGTCTGCACTGTCTGGCAGGCAGAGGTGCCATAATGCTGGCAAGTGGGTTTACTTTCCCTTTGCTCTCCCATCTCAGGGAGTAAACGAGTTGCAGGAGTGTAGGTTCTGTGAACTGCATTATTCTCCAAGCCCAGGAAGGGCTTGGTAGCACTCCCTCTTCCTGACTGTTTCCTGAGTCAATAATGAGGGAGAGCTTTCTGACAAGCAACGAGCTGCAGTCTGAAAATAAAAAGCGGCACTGCAAGAATGTTTGAATACACTTCATATTTCCCAGCAGAAGTTCACTGTCAGCCTACAGTCAGATTTCTTTGTCACTGGTTCACTGGTAGGAGAACAACCAAAAAAATGCATGTGTAGGAAAAACATGATGAATTTGCAGAGATTGCTTAGCTTGACAGAGATTTTTTTTTTTTTTCCATTTCAGTGAAAAGAATGTGTTTCAAGCTGGTTTAGGGAAAGGATAATGTTGGACAGGTAGATCCAGTTAAGAAGTGCTTCCTGGTGTGGGTTTCTAGCAGATGAGATACTTGTAGAAACCTTTAAGTTCTGTTATAAACAAAGTGCATATTTATACAGGTGATGAATTCAGATTTTTATCAGTTGAAGTGTATAAGAATATGAACTTGGTACTGTGTCTCTTGCTGGTCTTGTTTGTCCAGTGAAGGATGTGATCTCTACATTTTGATTTGCTTCTGTTAGTAAAGATTAGTGGTGGAACCTATTTGTGTTTTGATGTTGAGGAAGTTCTACTGAGTGCCAAGTATACACAATTTCTATCAGAAAATGCATATTAAATCACAGTTTTTGGAATTTATTTGTCAAAGATGGATCATTATCTCTCAGCATTGTTCAGTCTGCGGGAATATTTATCTTTTATCCCCGTGTTATCCTACTAACTTCATGTAATATTTACCCACTGCTTAGGAGCTTTTCTATCATCAGCCCTCTTGCATGCATCCTATAACACTGAGAGTCTTATATCAGCAAGAAAATAAATCTTAACTTGTGACACTAAATGTCCACTTTTCTTGTATCAATTTGCACTGTCTTTAACCTTCTGCAGATTTGGGTATAATTTTGTCCCGCCTTTGAAAAGCCCAACAACAGTGTTTGCACACAGAAATGGTGATTGTTCTTTTTAATGTGTTTTCAGGGTTTAGTAACTGTGGAAGATGAACAAGCGTGGATGGCATCTTACAAATATGTAGGTGCCACAACCAATATACATCCATATTTATCAACAATGGTCAACTATGCTCAACCTGTAAAATTTCAAGGTTTCGATGTAGCAGAAGGTAACATAAAAGGTTGAATGAAATACAAGTATTTGCTTAACCTAGGTAGTTTTTTAATCTCTACACTTCCTGAGTTTAGAAATATAGGCATAAGTGTTTTTTAGTTTAATGACCATCATCCGTATGTTGCTAGACCTGTTTCCTTGAATGTGAAGTTAGCATGTTATTCCATTAGTCATCCACTTGGAGTCACTAAATTACTGGGAGAATATGAAGCTGTTAAGGCTGGTTCTATTCCATTCTATTTCCAACGGAGATGCCTTTTTTTAGTTCATCTCTCTGCAGTAAGGTGAGCACGACTGTCACAGTGGTCAGCAGTGAGCTGATACTGCACGCCAGACCATTTATCATGTTGGTTTGCCTTATCTACCGCGCAGCGCAGGCCCTGAATAACAATTTTGCCCTAAACAAAAAAATGAAAGTTTTGTTGATTTCCCAAGAGAAGCAAGTCAGTAATACGATGAAATTGCTCATCATTGTAATTTGATTCTATGAAATTTCTTATCACTATAATTTGATTCTATGAGTAATAGATAATGGGGAAAGAGACCAAAAATTGCTGTATCCTGCTGTTATTGTGCATGATTTTGGCTTTTGATTCCTCACTACAGAAATGTTTTAAAATGTCTTGTCTTTTCTTTCTAGAGCGTAATATTCACCATAACATGTCCTCTTTCAATGAATCAGTCGGACTAGGGTATTTGAAGACTCATGCCATTGAGTTTGTGAAGTATCCTTTCACCTCCTCATCCCACTTTTCTACCAGTCCTAAAATAAAGCAGTGCACCTTTCTAGATTTAGTGTTGCATGTCTACAAAGGAAAAGGGGAAGTACCTAACGGGAAGAGAAGTAGCAAAATTAGCATAAAAAATGTGTTTTGATGTTGAAATACTGATGATACCAGGACATGACTCTATATTTCTATGATGTTTTTATTTCATTTTCCTTGATGAATTCTATAGTTATAATAAACGACAAATGAGTCGGATATACCCAAAGGGAGGCCGTGTGGATTCCAGTAATTACATGCCTCAAATTTTCTGGAACGCTGGCTGCCAGATGGTCTCACTGAACTATCAGACCCCAGGTAGGCAGCAACGACCAGTGAACCTCAGTCCTAAAGAATGGCTTGGGCAGTAACTCTCAAACAGATGCCATGGATTTGCTTCTGGCATTTTTTGAGGAAACAGACATATGGCTAAATAATACAGCGGGGTGGAATTACAGAAGCGTAAGACAAGGAGCGATAAAAGAAGCCATGCAAAGAAGGAAAATTCAGTCCCCTTTTATGGAAAAACAGTGGAGTACTGCATCTTCTCAGAGAAGTGGTTTTTATTAATAAAAAGGGTTAATTACAGGGAAATCAGTGCTTTCACAAAACACAGCTCTGGCACAACTGAGTGCATATCTGCAAAGCAAAGATGGAGTGCAGAGATTGAGTTGGTAAAAAGGTAATGACTGTGTGGCAAATGCATTTCTAGAGCAGTTATTGTGGAGTGTTAGAACTCGTGCTCAGAGGATGGGGTCTGAGATCCCAGCTGAGAGAATGATGCCAGGAAATGGAAATGCCTCTCCACAGAGTGATCTGAGAGGAGATGCATTGTTGCTGTTCCATGAGGGTGTGAGTATAACAGGGCAGGCTTTTTCTCCTTTTGATTGGGTTTTTTAATTTATCTAGGAATGCCTTCAGTCAGATAGATATGACAGACCTGTTTTCCATTGCCTGTTTCTGGCTGTGGCAGTGCTTTTGTGCTTCCTTCCCCCCTCCCTGAACGGTGGCTTTGGTGCTGCAGACACTCCCCATGGTCATCCCCCGAGTTCTGTCCTGCCAAGCTGTGTCCCAGTTTCACCAGCTGAGGAAGCAGGAGAAGGGATACACTGGAATACGCTGCTTATAGAGCTCTCCACTGGACATGATAGGGAGGCTGGAGCAGAAATGCAGGCCTCACTCTGCTCCCAGCACTGCCTCTGCCCACTGCATGTCATTCCCAACCCCTTCATATTGCAAATTGAGAGTAGTAATTTTCTAAGTGGAAGTGAGCAACTTTCCTGTATTCCTCTTCTGTCAAGATGAAGATGATTGAGGAAATAAAATTTACAGCTGCCCAGTAAATCCTGGTATGGGTATATGACAATCTTGTATTTTGTATATCAGAGCACTGACAGAACAGTTTTTGTTCCCTTCGAAAGTACAGTAAGTTGGGCAAGAGACATACCTGATTTATTGCTCTCGTGTGAGTAGAAACCTGCAGGAAAACATTTTATTTTTTTTACAAAGTTCTGGAGGCGGTTGGATGAGAGGGAGGTTATTACATGTTTATGATATGTCTTTCTATACAAGTGTTGTAGTTAACAATGCACTCACTAAAACTCACATGCTTTAAATGTTGAAACTAAGCAATGCTGCTGTGATCTTTGTGGTTTCTTTGTGTGGTATTTTATTCAACAAAGTCCACAGAAAACCAGTGGGATATGCATCTCGCCTTCTTTAAAACATCAGGATACAGACAGCTTCATCAGCGGTAGTTGTCTGTGGTCATTCTGAAGAAATACATTCTTCAAGGATGTCTCCTCTAGTATATTTTTTATTCTGAGGTTATTTACACTGTTAAAGCTCCTGTATCCCTGTTATTCAAAGTGATCTGCAGAAATGGAGACATCTGTACTGTAGATACCAAAAGGTAGACGATGGAAATCCCAACCCAGGCACTTAACATGTCCACAGCCTGTTGCTTCCCTGCCTGCCAGGTGTGTTTGAATTCAGGGAAAGGCTGTTTCCTAAGCACAGCACGGATTTCAGCGTGCTTGGTAATTTCTTGTGAAGAAATATGAAGTTTTCCTGTTGCTTCCTTTTGTTTCGTAGATGTGTGTTTTATATGCATTAAATTTAATTTTTATTTAAACTGATTATTCTGGATAGTCTTATTTTCCGATCTAATTCATGATCTGCATTATTCAGCAGGAAAGTTAGTAAATTTTCTCTCTTGGCAGATTTAGCAATGCAGTTGAATCAAGGAAAATTTGAGTACAATGGATCGTGCGGGTGAGTGATATGGTTTAAACTGTTGTCACTGTGTATCAGAGTCCTTTACTAGGGTTTTAATAAAATTTTGTCACTATTAATTATGTGTTACAAAAGGAAAATGGGATGTTAGGTGAAGAGTAGAAATAAGCAGAGTTCAGGGAGAATTATCCCCTATAAGCAGGTATTCGAATGAATATGCTTTTAATTATGGCCAGTTTTTAAATGGGATAGAAGAGGCTTTGTGTTCATACTATGAAGATCATGAATACTGTACACAATTATTTAAATACATCTCCACCTTCTGTTCTCAGCCCTTTTTTGAAGATATTCATCAGAATGGAGATTCATTGCACAGTTCACAGAATTGCCAAATTTACTTGGACAAGTGGAGTCTGAATAGATAGGGAACATTTTTTTAATCTGTGTACTCTTAATTGGATCACAGGTTTCACAGAGAATACTGAAGTGTTTCATCTAAGTTCTTGCTTGTGATTTTTGCATGACAAAGGATGTTGGAGTGATGCTGATAGATTTTTCTCAAATGTTGAGTGTAGACCTTAATAGGATAGACTGATCATTAACATCAGGAGAAAAGGAGCAGTTTAATGAATCACAGGAAATGCCAGTCCAGAAACACATTAAAATCTGCAAATTCATCCTGGGAGGGAACGACTCTCTTACTACTGCAGATCTTATTCAGAAAGAAAATCTGAGCAGATGGAGCTTGGTAAAATCCCTCATTTGCAGAATGGGCACAGTACTGGGCCATTCCATGCCTTTATTGCAGGTGTGAGTGCTCCAAAAGAGGCTCTTGGCTTTGGCAAAGGTGCAGTCGCTGGAATTTCAATCAAAATAACAAGAATAGAAGGAAACCAAAGCTTTCTTATGGCAGAGTTTGGTTCCTTTCTTGTTGGACCCACCAGCTTAGTAAAAGTGTACCTGCTTACTTTTGCCAAATTCTGTGAAGGACAGGCAAAATTACCAACTAAATTCCCGGATTCTTACATCAGTCTTTTGACAATAATGTAGTGGTAATGTATGGTAATATTTTGATATGCTTTGTAAATGTGGTGGTGTTTCAGTCACAAAAAGGAAATGAAAAACTAAACATTTCCTTCTGCCTGTACTCCTCTTTGCTCAGACTTTCAGCTTTCATGCTGATGAAACAAGATCATTTCAGCATTTTTTATTTCAGCAGACTGAAAACAGAGGTGGAGGATAGTTAGTTCCCTTCTGCCCCAATGTACTTTAAATTAACAAAATATTAAGAAGTCACTTTTCTAATGGAAGAACAACATTTTTAATGGAAGAAAAAGAAGTAATATTACTTTCAAACAGAAACCATGTTATTAAAAAACATGAGAAAACATTGACATTCTTTCCACTTCAATTTTTCTAGCATTTTTTGGTCTCTGAGTTCTGTCTAGGCCTTTATGATATTGTGTACCAGTGATTCACTAGAGAGACTAAGGGTGGATAAAAATTAATCTTCTAGCAGCTTTGTCTGTCAGGGTTGCAGAATTAGCAAGATTTTTCGAGTTACACATTTTCTTCCATCAGTGGAGGAGAATGCCTGTAATGTGCAGCCTTTCTGTGATCAACTCCTCTTTCATTTTGATGGCAGAATCCTTGGGTTTTGGTACATCAGAGCACATATTGGCTTCATTGATATGTTGATCCAGTGTAAGGTCCTCAGGGAGGTATTGTAAGTGTTATTGTGGTGGTACCTTTCATGCTACTGTAATTAACAATCTGTCAGCGCTGACATTATCAGTTGTTTCCCCCAAGGTTTCATAACCGCAATGAAAAAATGAGCTTCAAGCTGAAACGTAGTGTTTGAGTCTTGAACTCTAAGGAACTGCTTCATTTGGAAAAATAAAATTGAAAAATCCCTCTGTGCTTTTCCAGAGTGTTAAAGTATTAAAACAAATGAGAGCATCCATTAAAACATGAGAGCATGTTTTATTTTATGGTAACTCCCTGTATTTTTAAACTGTATTATTCAGTGGTTTTGAAATGTCCTTGGTTATATTACAATTATTTTTATCTTAAAATCCAGAATTGATTTCATCTCTCAGTAGCTGGTAATTCAAAATGAAGATTAATATTTATCTGTGTTCCAGACAACCGTAATGCTTTCTTTTACATCCTCACACTTGCAGCTGGAATGAATCTGTATTTAACAGTGCTGTAGGAGAGCTCATTGTTTACAGGCAGGACATCCATTTCATGTGTATTTAATACAATTTTAATTTCCAATCAAGAATAATTTTCTCTTTTTTTTTTTTTTTTCCTTGAAATAAGGTATCTACTAAAGCCAGATTTCATGCGACGACCAGACAGGACGTTTGACCCGTTCTCTGAAACTCCTGTAGATGGTGTTATTGCTGCAACGTGTTCTGTACAGGTAAAACAGCAACAGACAGCTGTCATCACACCCAAAAGCACATTTAAAATTCAGCAGAAACAGGATATATACAGTAAATGTGCTTGGGCTGGGTAGAGTTCAGCAAATTGTTTCCACTGGTTTGTTTTTTTTATTGCTGGCTAAATGCCTTTGTTTACTTGATCTGACAGGAACATGATCGAATTAGAAATTTTGTGTTATTACACATTGTCATAATCTAACAGCCTTCATGGTCTTTCTGAAACACATGAGCCCACACAAATGGATAAAGGAGTGAAGTTCATTCCCATGTACAAGATGAAATTGCACATCACGTGTCACCACAGAGCAGGGAGGAATCTGGGCACCCATGGACAGGATATTTTCAAAATGAATAGAAAAAAACGGTTGATGTGAGGCAGGCTCTTACTTTGGAGTTATCTATGAGCAACAAAGTCCATAAAACTCCTGTTGTAGTTCTAAAGCATGGTTAGGTATCAAGTTTTGGAAGGAGGCTGATGATTATAAAACCTGTTTTGTGAGCAAAAGACTTCAGCTTTCATTTGGCATTTTCCGTGTGCTGCATTTAAGTTTCACACCCTCTCTGCCTAAGCATTCCTCGTGCATTCTAGATGTCGAACTAAGTTCCATTTGCACCTCTAGAAGAAGAAACATGTTTTATTAATTTTATTTTTCTTAAGTGGTAATGAAAGCACAGTCCCTCCAAGAAGGAAGAGGGATCAGATAGTTCCTAGGTGATGTATTTTGACAGTTACTTTTCTTTTGTGACTAAAACTAGTATTAAATTCCATATAAATTTTGTAATTAAGGAGTTGAGTGAACTGAAAGCCAGCAATGATACCCCTCAGCCACATAACTTTTCAGATCTATTATCCAGAGTGCTCCCTGGAAGGTCACGGAAACAAAATTATTTGGAATGAGCTTAGGTCTGTGAAATCGTGTTTCAGTTTTTTTTCTTCCCTCCTTGACTGTAGTAATGAAAACATTAGCTGTATTTTTAAGTAATAGATCATCTTGATGGAATAAAAATTTTCCCTGGAGTAATCACCTGCTGTGGCTAGATTAATCTTGACTTGGAGTGAAATGGCAACACATCTTCATACATATAACAATACAGAGGAATCGTGTGGGGTTTTTGGTTTTGCACTTTTTAAGCATCCTGCACTTTTCAGATACATAATACAGAGTCAGACTGACACGATTCATTTCAAACCTTCACCTAAGTGAAGGCAGAGCAAGAGTTTCCTTTCACCTCTTGTGGTCAAGATGTATAACAGAAAAAAATGCTTCTGAACAGAATGTTTGAAGTTGTGGAATAGCAGTGCCAACTCTGGTTGAACGGAACGTTCAGTGTTTTCACACAGTGAGGGCATCTGTGAGACACTGGCTGGTTGGGATGACTGACAGCTGGTAATACCATAGCACAGTCGTTTCAGATGAAGGTGATATTTATATATCTGATCACAAAAGCTTTTCTAAAGAGCTGCAGTTTGAAATATACCATTTTCCTATGAGGAACTAAACGCATCTGTTAGCTATAAACCGTTTTTCAGAGTGATGTCAGTAAAAAATGACCGCTATTTTCGCTCTTCCTACTTTGTATTTCTTTTCCTTACTCTGTTACTGTGTCACAGGTGATATCTGGCCAGTTCTTGTCAGACAAGAAGATTGGGACCTACGTGGAGGTGGATATGTACGGGCTGCCCACGGACACGATACGCAAGGAGTTCCGCACACGCATGGTGATGAACAACGGCCTGAACCCTGTTTACAACGAGGAATCCTTTGTCTTTAGGAAGGTAGGATATGGGATCTCTGGAAAGCACAGTTTGTGGTTTGCCAGTGCTTTTGCCCATGAGCTTCCCTGCCCTCCTGAGCCAGCCCTCCCTGCTTCAGCGTGACTGCTCACACGGATGAGTGCTGCTCCCATGGAAAAGGGTTTGTAGGGCCCCTGTTTACTGCAGTAAACAATGTAAAGCTGAAATCAGCTTTCAAGAGGCTGCTTGGTTTTGGTTTGTTTTGTTGGTTTTTTTTTTTTTAATTTTGCTTTGGTTTTATTTTTCTAATGGATAACCTCTGTAGCTATCACATGATTTTTTTTGTTGTTTTTGTTTCCATTTGGCTTTTTCCTCCCCTTTGCTTCCTCCTCCCACTTGGAGGTAGCCACCTCCTCTGTGACCATGCCTGTGTTCAAGGTATGCAGTCTGCTCAGAATGAGCCCCGCTGGTGGACACCATCATTCCCTGGAGATTTCTTCTTCCCTGCCCTGGCAGTGGCTGCTATCTTGCACTGTTCCTTCAGCCCAGAGGGCAGGTGAGATGTTGCATCCAAAGCTAAGGTCAATGTCATTACATGGAAGAGTTGGAAGGGTGCTGTGTTCCTCAGGCGTGTTGCCAGCTCCCTCCTTCAGTAGTCCATGTGCATCATGTACCTTTTTCTTTATTTTTTTTTTCAATACCAAAAGAAAAACAACCCTTTTTTTCTTGGCATGGGGGATTTAAAGAGAGAGATCATTTGTCTGTGTTCAGTTTTTATCTCTCAGTCTCTATATATATATGATACACACATATATATATATATGTATTTTATTTTTCTTCTGTTGCCTGGAGTTGCATCCAGACTACATGTGTTACAGTGCTGTCTTTGATAACATCTGTTTTGCTTACACCTGTTTTGTTGTCATGCAAAATTGTTGCTCTTTTATTCCAAAGTTCAGACTTCTGTTCCAAAGTTCAGACTTTGCTGAGTGGTGATAACACTTCACACTTGGGTATATTACACACTTAATCTGCTTTCCTAACAGCATAGCCAGTTTTTAATAGAAATTTAGTTGATGCAAGAGTTTTTTCTGAGCTCATGTTGTGGAATGAATGTGACTTCAAGTGCTTTTCTCTGTGTATGAGGAGGCACAGGGAAGATGCTTAGGTACAGGCAATTCAGCTGCCCATGGCTTACTGGCCACATGACCAGCATCTGCTGCTGTCTGATTTCTTACATCAAAAGGGCCTTAAATTCCAGGGTGCACAGCTCCAGTCTGAAAGGGGGGTGCCTGTGTGTTGGGACACAGGTACAGAGGCTGATGCCAATATTTCTCATTACTGCTCTGCAGGGAGCAGTCGCGTGGTCACACGTTCTCTTGAACTCCTAGGTCAGCCAAGAAATTATTTTTCTTCGCCTCAGTCCCTTATCATATCTTAGCGTTGTAATCAACTTACACTGAAGATCAAGCAGGTGAGTGGCATAAACACAGCAGGAAGGATTCCTCTAGCTGGAGATACCGAAGGCACGGGGTGCTCAGTGCTAAAACATCATGAGAGGGTGGAAGTTCCTACCAGAATACCACAGACCAAATTAATGGAGAGGGAACAATAAACTTAGTCCCCACTTCTGCTCCCTGGCAAATCTGTGTCAAAGACCATCATGTAATGAAAGATGTGCTGATCTGTGACCTGTAGGGGAGAGATCTTACCTGCCCTGTTTGGGTTGCAGTGCTGTCCTCAGGCTGATGCTTAATTCTGCATAGTTGCTCTCAGGTACTGTGTTTGATTGTTCTTCTGTCATGTTTTCTCGTTTTTATTTTAATTAAAATAAAGTTTCAGTCATCCTAACCTGGGTTCTGTGTTGTCCCTCTGTTGTGTAAGGGGAGGAGGGGGTAGGTGCTGGTGGTGACGTGTGCTGGGAGTGCCAAGCTGTAGTCGAGTAGAGCAGGATATCCATGAACCAAAAGACCAAAAGCAGACTTTATTTTCTGCCCCCCAAGACTGAAAATGGAAGTGGCAGGGGGAAAGTCTAAGGGAGAAGGCAGACACAGTTCACTGAGGTCTTCCCTTTTATCCCACAGGCGTTGGTGAATAGCACCAAGTAGGGAAGGAGTGGGAAGTCTTTCCCAGCATACGGTCGAGGTGGGCTGGCAGAGGAACTGCACCTCCCTGTTAGTCTGTCTCCTCCTCACTGCTCCATGCACAGAGGCAGCACCTTTGCTCCAGGGAGGGCAGGGGATCTCTTTGTTCCTGTCTGGTCAGCCCAGGTGGGGACTGACAGATGCAGGAGGCTGCAGCATCCCTGCTCCCTGTGCATGCCTTGAACCCCCATGTCCTGAGTGCAGCACACCCACCTCTGCTGGCAGCACAGCATTTTGGCAGCTCAAACATCCCCATCAGCCTGTGCTTGCACTCTCCTTGCCCTTTTGGATGCAACCCAAATCCCATCTTTCTGTCATAATTCCTCCTGATCCAGCACTACCTGCCCTTTGATTGCTGCTGTATCTGTCATTTCCCATGCAGTATTTACCTGCCTTCTTATCACTGTCACCAGTCTTCAGTAAAGAAAAAATAAACATACAAAATATTTAGCTGGTGTAACTGTGAGCTGCAGGATTTACATAATCTGAAATTTACCCGTTATTTAGGGTGAAAAAAGCTTTTCTAGGAAAGATTAATCTTGAAAAGTGGGGTTTGCAGGGAGTGACCTGATCTTACAGTGATAGTGGTTTCTGGCATACAAAGTTCACACATGGGAGGCGGGGAGGGAGCTGCTGTGCCAGTGTCATTGAATGTCTGCATTTTGTGGCTTTCCAGGTTATCCTCCCTGATCTTGCTGTCCTGAGAATAGCAGTGTATGATGACAATAATAAGCTGATTGGTCAGAGGATCCTGCCTCTGGATGGGCTACAAGCAGGTTACAGACACATTTCCCTTCGGAACGAGGGCAACAAACCACTCTCTCTCCCAACGGTTTTCTGCAACATTGTGCTGAAAACATACGTGCCTGATGGTTTTGGAGGTGAGATGAGCCTTTATCTCGGTGTGCTGTGGCTCTTGAGTGTTGGTGTGCAAGTCCTGAAGTGCTTCAGTGTCACTGTGCCAGCCAGAAGCACACACGCAGTGCTGGAGGATGGAAAGATTCAGTATTTTAACTCCTTGGAATCTCTGCATTTGGAGTTAAGAAATCTGCTTTTTGACCAAGTGCCTGCCTCAGTGTTAATGATAAAAGCATTAATCTACTAAAATGACAAAATAATGTGGAAAATAAGCTACTACTACTTAGCTCAATTTGATTTTCTCTGTTGACAATTTAGAAAGAGTTTTCTTTTTATATATTACATATTTTCTGACATAAATATCTGTAAGGTTAGGATGTACTTTATCTGTATTGGTTGGCTTATAAGTATAAAAAAATATATGCAGAAACATAGTTTTATTCAAACAAAACCAATTCTATATTCTTGGGAATACTGGTGTATTTTTAGAAACGACCAGTGAAATAATTCAGCATCCAGAACCTCTCTGCATTTTTCTCTCCCGATTTTGCATGTTTTTAGCGTGGTTTAATTGGTTTTGGGTTCTCAGGAAAGTTATTTTTATGTGAGCCATTTCCATGATCAGGTTGGCAGAGCTGTGCTCATTTATACTGAACAGTGGCAAATTGCCACGTGTGTGTAGGAACAAAGAGCTGAGAATAATCATTGCACTGCTAAAATCAGTGTAATGGGTGAGTTCCCCCTGAGGGAAAGGAATTCTTTACCCCAGATGAAATTTGCTTGTACATTGGACAATATATAAACAATTTTAAACTGTAAAATAGGAATTGCACTAAATGTTAGTGCTCTGACTCTGCAGCAATTACATTAGGGGTTACTGGTGAAAGATTATTGGTAAAACCAATGTTTTTCTCTTCACAAAATCTATTTCAAACCTGCTGCCTATGCAAAGAACGGCTGCAATTCTCTGAGCGTGATTTCCATAGTAGATACTGGAGGAAGGGAAGGGTCACCTAACTTATCTTCAAGTCTGTGTTAGCTGCTGTTTATCCAGACTTCAAAAAATTAACAGGCTGAGACTTCAGTAACAATATTTCATGCAAAAAAGGTGTTACAGAAGCACTTGTGTTTTTCACATGTGAAATCCTAGTTTCTGGCAAGTCAGCTGGGGTTTTGCCCCAGGCCTTGGAGCACCACCATGCCATTATGCAGCACGTTTCATCCACAGTGCTTAACTGCAGGGACTTTGTCTCCAGAGAAATGTAAGCTTCTGCTTAAACTTGAGATTCTCAAGGGTAATTGAACCATCAATCTAAGAGACACGTTTAAGTGTGTCCTTTAATTCTTACCTGAACTGAAGCTTTTGACAGTAAATGACTCAGTTAAAATATTTTCTCAACTAAAGGCGTGCTTCTGATTTGGGATTGATGTTTTATGATACCAGACTTTTTCTAAGAATAGAATTTAAACTTAGCACTGAGTTTGATGTGGCTTGAGCTGCTGAGTGTGCTGGACCCATAAGGAGAAGAGATTTGTATATTTTATTTTTTTAAACTGCATTCTACACACACAGAAGTGAAAGACTTGTTTTTCAAAGAGAATTCAATGCCAGTATAGAATTTGCAAATTGTGTGCTACACTTTCAGCATTACTGTAGATGGTTTATTTGACAGAGGTAGGAAAACATTGCTACCCCTATGTAACAATATTGTCACAGTAAAATGCTACTAGAGTGAGAGAACTCTTGGTTGTAGTTTACTGTCAGCAGTGGCAAAAACAGACTCCACATTAACAGGAACTAAATGGGTTCAGTTCTAGTTCTCCTCTCCCTTCCCAGATAGGTTGGATGTGCCTCATGTATTTTCCTCATAGATAGAGAACAGCAGCATGATGAACAACTGGGAAATAACTTCTGACACTCAGGTGGAATCATTAGTATTCTTCTGGCATGTGGTTTTTAATTACTTATCATCTGCAGTGAACATCTCATTGTTTTATGAGCTATCATTAGGATCTCCATGGTTGTTTTAGCAAACATGTAGGAAGGTAGAGCTCAAGTCAGTAGCTGCCTACTTTCTCTTTTCTTTCTTTTTTGTTTTTTTTTTTTTAACCTGTATGAGTAAGATTTTAAAATGTGCCCTGAGTAATAACTAGAATGTGTGATGCACTGTAGACTTTAAAAGATGTGTGTTTTTCTTCTTTTATTTTACAGCTTAGTAATTTCTTGTGGTTTATTTGCATCAGCCCCTCAGTTCCCAACAAAACACAGTAATGCCACAAATTGATGCAAATGAAGCAGCATTCTCCAAAAGAAGCTTCTGTAATAGAAATCAGTAGTGACTGAGGCTGGCTGCTTGAGTTAGTGGTTGGTGCCCTCTCTAATGTAGTCTTCCAGTGATTCTCAGAGTTTTATATTTAATTGCAGTTCTCCCACAAAATGCTGCTCCCCACCCCCAGCTCACCTCCCTGGGGAGAAAGGGAAGCGTAAGCAGAGGACAAATGACAACGTGAGAGGCAGGGATGAGTCACATCCCCCTCAGAAGTGCTGAGCCTTTGGTGATGTGCTTGTGTGGTTACTTACACAATCCGCAGAGGTCCTGCTCTCCCAAACACGTTAGTCATTTTTACCTAGAAGCTCGTGATAATCAGGTTCAATTTTCAAGTGACGCATCGTGCTGGCAGGGTAGCCCTGGGTTTTCATTGGAAAGTGCGTGCCAAGGACAAAAAGACATCCTTAATGAGTTAGGGAGAGGAGAAACAGTCGGTGCTGAGCCACAATCCATTGCCAAGGCTAAAAATAAATTCTACATGGCTTTTGTGTATGTGAAATAAATTTCAGAAGACATCAATGGGTCACAGCAGTTATTGGAGATGACCTGTTTGTGTAGATAAACAGGGATCTCAAGGGTAAGGCTAAGTGTTTGATACAACTTTTGTGGGAATGGGAGGCCTGTCTGTGCTGTGACTTCAGAGGAACATTCCACAGAACAACTCAGCTTGGGAGGGAGATGATACAGCCCAGCCCCTACTTTGCGCAAGAAGTTTCTTGCCAAACCTTTCGATGGGTTGGATATTTTCACTTTTCTTTGACTGTTGGAGTTAATCATGGAAAGGGATTATTTAATATGCAGGTAAAAAATTCCTGGGACTTTGTCATCCCATAAACCTGTGCTTGCACGTTTATCGCTGCATACGGAAAAGAGATTCAATAATCTGTCTGGTACCCAGGGCTGTGATACCACTGGTAGTGCTGTGTCAAGTGCAAAATTCAGATGCTGGCCATTCCTAGAAGAGCCATTTCACAGCTTGTCATGTTCCAGACATGGAATATCACCTTTTTAATCCACCTGACACTGCTCTTTAGCTAGGAAATATAACGGCATTTTCTGCAATTCCCTGCAGTCCCAAGTCAGTCAGCACCCCCTCAAATAACCAAAGGACAAAGTCAGTACTGTGTGGCTCAGGAAATCCCATCCTGGTCTCAAATTCTACAGTCATTAACTGGGAGGAAGTTAGAGTAGCTTGGGTCTGATGGAGTCACTGGGTTTTTCCTAAATAAGGTACCTGGTTTAATACCACACCTTGGTGCATTATGAACTGATCCATGTTCCAGGTGCTCTGGAAATAAGCACTTCCAGTCCTGCCAAACCCACTACAGAAAGCTGGAGTCTTGTTGCAAGCCATGTCTCATAATAACAGAGATAGAATAAAGGTTCTGTAAAATACTAATTTCCAAATGCCTCCATAGCTCACAAAAAGTTGATTTTATTTTTTTCTTACAGATATTGTGGATGCTTTATCAGATCCAAAGAAATTTTTGTCTATCACAGAAAAAAGAGCAGACCAAATGAGAGCTATGGGTATTGAAACTGTAAGTAGAATCAGTGACAAGCACAGCCCACTTACGTTCACACTGTTTTATTTATTTTAAGTAAGCTGGTCCTTCTCCAATCAATGCACCTTATCATTTCTCATTTTCAAATATAAGCTTCTTTGTCTGGCTTCTGTCATTTACCAAAATACTCACTGGCTTTTCCTGGATCACATTAATACATCCTTTAGAAGGAGAGATTTTAATAAATGGGGACCAAGTTGTATTTTAGTAAGTAGCTACTTGAAATAGGTTATAAATGCTTTACTGCAGTGTTGTTTGAAAATATGTTGCAATTATATTATGTTTAAAGTAAGCAAGTTCAGAAATTCCCCCAACTTTTTACACCACAGGTAAAAGAACAATCAATTTATTATGATGTGAATGTTTCTTTCAGAGTGATATAGCTGATGTACCAAATGACACTTCCAAGAATGACAGAAAAGGAAAAGCCAATAATCCCAAAGCCAATGTAACACCTCAGAGCAGCTCTGAGCTTCGACCAAGCACCACCGCAGGCTTTGGGTCTGGGACCGACGCTAAGAAAGGTACACAAAAATCGCTCCCTCTGTTCTGAAGTGATTCAGAAAGTCACAGAGAAACACCCATTATTCAAGTTTAGTTTTGGAGTTCTATTCATCCTTACAATGTTGCCATTGGGAGTTGTCTTTGTCCGATTACAAATGAATTTTGTGCATTACTGAAATGCTTATGTAAAGGTAATGCAGCTTTATTTCACCAAGTGACCTTCTCGTGTACCTGTAGTACACAGCTGTATTTTTTTTAATAGATGAGTGTATATTATACACATAACCTGCATGACTCTGGGAATAGTTTACTATTAAAGATTCCTGGAGGAGTGCCAATAGGAGTGACTATTATCTAGCATAGTCCACAGAAAGTCTTCTGCTTTTTTTCTCCCTTCACAAATCCCTTGGCAGAGTTGCAGATTTAAGTAATTAAAGGTATTTAGAATTCACTGGATTCTGTAGAGATTTCCCAACAATTAGAAATGTTTTCACAGTGTGGTTTTACTCTGAATAGTGATTATGGAAATGGGCATTTTTATTTTAAAAAAAAAAAAAAAAAAATTAAATGTACTCATTTATAAGTGAATAAGTATTTTTCCCTAACTATTCACCATTCACTCTACAAAGTCATTTTATACAGTCAAATGGGATTATTTGTTTCTCCCATATCATCACAGGTAATGAAGATTAAGTGAGAAAACAAATTTGTACAGCTGAATGAAACACAATAAATATTTCTGTTGATGGGCCACAAGAATTAGAACGTGGTTCACTCCCTCATCCACCTTGGCCCAGAGGTATTGACAGGAGGGGAAAGGAGCACTGAGGGCTCTTGTTCTCAAATCTAATCTCTTGAGAACCAAAATACCATTTCTCTGGAGTCACTTTTGGCACTGAATCAAAGCTTCAGGTTGTCTCTGGCACCTGAACTCTTTCAAAAGTTCTCCCCTGGTGTAAACCCCGGGTCACTATGCAGCGAGGTGTTTTCATATTTCATGTATCATCACCAAGACACACAAGTGTTAGTTTTCTTGTGCATTAATTAATCATGAAATCTGCTGGGGTCAACAACTGATTCCTGATTGCCATGGAGTCAGACCTGGACAACTAAGGAAATGTTCTACGTAGCAGTTCTATGTAGTAAATGTTTTAAAATCCCGAGCAAGTCTGTTTAAACACAGCAGCCTGGTGCAGCCCTGCTCTTCAACAGATGTTTCAGTACTTAACACATCCCTGTCTGCAATTTTTATCCATATTCTTGCATGTTCATTTTTATAGCCCACCTAATGATCCTTATTTTGTATTTCTTATCTCTGTGATTTACTAAGATCTGAATAATTCTACCACTGTTAAAATATACAACTCATCTTGCTATTAGAAATTACCTATCCAGCAAAATAGGGAAGGCTTTCAAATGCACAATAATGTGGAGGTTTTTTTGGTCTCAGATTTTCAGTAAGTTAAATCACTTGTGTTTTTGAAAACTTCAGCCTCTATCTGTGCCTACATCTGTTCCTGTCTCATTTACTAGACTAATGTTGATACCATATACTTGAACACAGTCTTATGCTTCTAAGAAAAGAGAAAATTCATCTTCCCCAAGGAGATTGCCTACTTCTCCTCCCCGCCCCTTTTTTTTTCCTTTTACAGTGTTTGAGCATTTTCCAGTTAAATTCACCTTAAAAGCCAAAAAGTCCTTTTCAAGGCCAAGGAAATCTTATAGTCCACAGACACTATTAAGAGCAGTTAACTAAATCTATTTGCAGTTTATTTATACACAGGCAAACATTTCTGTGTGAAAGCTCAGAAAAGCCTAAAAATTACAACTCTCATGGCATTGTATTGACATTGTTATTAGCACTTACATATAGGATGTGCTTAGTAGTTTTTTAAAAACCCTTAATATATCACAAAGCATTTATTAAAGCACGAACATTGAGATCGGGTTTTGTTTGCATTGCAGTTAAAGTGATCAAAACATTTTCATTTATCCACATGGTACTGTTAGTCTTGGTGATTGAAATTTCATTAGAATTTTCTCTTTTTTTGGTTTTCTGTTTCTCCTTCATTTTTTTAATTCTCCTTTATTCTTGGAGCTCACTTCTGCGCCTTTTCTGGTATTAAGCAAAATGCAAATTTCACTTTTGTTACAACACAGGCTGCAGGTAAATTTTCCCTCCTGTGTTTTAACCTGAGGAGAAGCACACCTAGCTTCAGTTTTGTAGTCATGTAGAACCCTACCCAAGAAACCTCCCCACTGGAAGAAGTGGTGCCAGAGCAATTTCCAGCTAGGGACCAAAATTCTGAAGTTGTTTTAATATTCGTAAATGGTTTGCTGTGTTTGCAAAAAGGAGCTTTTTTCAATTCTTAGATTGCTGTGTTTTGACACTTCAGTCTAGAGCTGTAAGAGATTAAAATACACTCATTGATTCCGTTCTTTTTCCACAAGGCAATTGATTGAAGAGTGCATGGGAAAAGGAAATTAACTGTATCTTAGCTTATCTTGCGGAATAATTTTCTCATTGACCTGTGATTATTTTTTTTAATACAGTGAAAACAATTAATTAAGTTAAATGTAGGTTGCTGTGGTAAATCTCAAATTTTAAATATGAGATATACTAGTATGTATGAAGTTTTAGATAAACTGTGTCAATACCTTCCCAGGTATAGACCTCATTCCTCAAGTGAAGATAGAAGATTTAAAGCAAATGAAGGTAAGTATTGACACAAGCTTTTCAGGATGTGCTCCTAATATTTTGTTTTAAGTAGCCAGGATTTTACCTGGTTAAAGTCAATATGGCCACAGAAAAACTGATCCAGCTTCTCTTTTTTTAGGCTTATATAAAGCATTTAAAGAAACAGCAGAAAGAGCTGAATGCCTTAAAGAAGAAACATGCCAAGGTATGATCATTAAGAATTCTCTGAGCCTAATTGAAAACAGTTGCTCACTAGCACAGGCAGTTCCTAATTAAATTCTAGGGGAAGACCAAGGAATGGTAGTTGGACTCCCAAGAAAGGCATAGATGTTTTAAATGTACTGAAATATGCTGCAGTGAGCACATTTTCCCTTTGGCAACCCTTTGTATGTCTGCTTGAGACTGGGTGCACATTTGTTTGACCCACAGAAACATCCAAGCCTCACCTTTTTCAGGTAATGACTTTTTCTTACTCCCTCTTGCACGACTTATTGACAGGTAGCATGGAAAAACAAGGCAGTAATGATGGGAGGTGGTGCTGCACTGAAGACAGGCACTGGAGAAACTGCAAAATCACCAGAGAGAACTGGGATGTGTAGCTGAGAAATGAAATGCCCTGCTCCTCCTCATTTAGATCTGTGTTAACTACTTTATAGCCAGCTTTTTGTTGGCAGTGATACCACAATGACATATAACACTACCACAAATATACTTCATGGTACAAAATCGCAGCCAGTTTCGCCCTGCCCTCTTTCATTGGAAAACCATTACTCTTGTTACAGAAAGAGTTATAAGAAGTGAAGAAAATAAGTTTAAAGTTCTGAATTTTGGCGAGCATGCAAATCCATTCTGGGCTTTTGGGGCAGTTGCTTCCTTGATGTCTTTGCTTACGAGTTGCACTGCAGATCTGATGTCATGTGGTTGCCTGGGCGTTTTTAATACCAGTCCTTGTGTTTATTTTCATGGCTGTTGCTTGGGCATGGGACTCTCTGTACAATGAGGTATGGAGAAATGACTTCTAATAATTGGCACTTTTGTTGGGCTCTTAATATTGAAAGCCATATAAGAAAATTAAATAGTTACGTTTCAGCCTCCTTACTGACTCTGTGCAGAGGGGAAATGAGTGATTTCTGCATTTTTGTGTTGTGTGCCAAGCCCGTGCTCAAAGAAAAGTGTCTGTTACCAACACTTTTTGATATCAACAGTTTCTAGACCTTCATAGGGTCGATCTTTTGGGGGGGGTTCTTATTTTTAGATACTACTTTGTCATTTCATTGGCCAACAGCCAGCAGCGTGCTATAGAAATGGTCCTGTGGTCATGTAGAAAACAGACATACTCAGGGGTCTCTCTCCCTCAAACATGTGACCCATAGGATATCTGAGCCAAGACTAATAATAAAAAAAATGATCCATCTGTTCAGGCTTGCACTTGCTTCCTCTAATCTGAGGAAAAAATTGCCAGCCATGATCTAAAAACACCGTGCACTCAGAAGGGCTTTCAGCATTAGCTCAAGCACAGCTATTTCATGTCTGAGCCAGTCTGTGTCCTGCTGGCCTTAAGTACAGAGTGTGAGCCTGTCCTAACACCAAAGTGCCTGCCTAGGGCATGCCTGGCAGAGGCTCCAGTAAGGGCAGCTCCTGGAATTCAGAGAGACTGAGCAGGAAAGTGCAGCCACGTTAGCTCAGAGTTGGTCTCAGAGCAGTGCTCGGTGTGCTCGTCACTGTTCGTAGTGCGTTTTGTCAGCTGGGATGGAGCAGGAGAGCTCTGCAGTTGGTTATCCATGATCAGCCTCAGGAAGCCTGTGTCTGAAGAAGCCTAAAAGCTCCAGAAATAGGCTGGCTCTCATTTAACCATAGACACTCCAGAGATCTGGAGGAGAAAGTGAGCAGAAGGGAATTGTTCATGATGCTTAAAGAAAGAAAAGTCTAATACTTTTCCATCTAAAATTGGCTTTGGAAAATGCATTGTGGAAAACAAAAATTAAGTGGTGCCAGGCTTCTCAGCAAACAACACTCTGTTGGTGTTGTTCTTTGATGTTTTCTTTCATTTATTTACTTCTGTTCAGCATTTCAGCCATTTCGGCTCCAGCAGCTATGATAACATTCTCCAACAATCCCTCTGTCGGGATTGCTGAAGAGCAGATGATTGCTCTTGTGAGCAAAGAACAGGATCCAAACCTCAGTCCAGCAGGAAGCTAGCAGCCTCTGCTGCTGCAGTGTTCCTTGTGTTTGAGTTTTGAAAAACAGTGGCAAATTCATATAATTGTCACCATTTAAAAAAAACTCCTTGTTAGGAATAACTTCTCTTGAATCTTAGCTCTGGTAACCTGTGCTTTTGGTAATTTTAAAAGAATATGTCCAGTCACTTCTACATAGTGTGCAGAAATGCTTTTTTTTAATAACACATCCATAAAAACACCTGCATTTGGCTGCTTTTGAGGTAAAGTATTTCCTGCCTACATTCCCTGAAGTAACTTTAATCTCCCAATATGACTATTACTGTGCACCTGCAGAGCAGCTGATGCGTCTGAATGATGTCCTTTGGTTCCTATCTCTTTTACCAAGTTATACCTTGAGTCTTGTTTAGGTGAATGATCTGGGGTGGCATCACAGGCAGGTGGGCTATAAGGGCAAAAAAGGGACATATAGAAGAGTCTCAGTCAACAACTTCCCTGTTAGCAGCCTGCTCTTATGGGGCCCTGCTTCATTTTAATATTTTTCAGGGCTGTCAGGTAGTTTCTGTGCTTTTTGGGCTAGACAGAAGAGGAAGGATAGTGAAGGATTACCTTGATGTATTCTCTACCAGCCAGCAGCACAACAGAGGATTGTGGTGTACAGTTCAGTTTCAGACACGACAGGGATAGCCACAAGTGCCCTTTGAGGAATTTAATAGGGTTCTAGACAGTAACCAGAATTGCATATTTAATATAAATGCCCAAATTAATCTCCTGCACATTCGTATTGACATTGAAAGTATGTACTGTTCGTATTAAAGCCTAGTAAAAAAGAACATTTAAAAAAATCTCCATTTCACAATGCAAAAGCAAGAGTACAAAAGACTATGGGACTGTAGACTAATAAAGTTCTGCAAAATGGATTTTTTAAATTGGTAATGTTAGTTCCTTCTTTTTATTTCCTCATCCTCGTATTCTGTAACGGGAATCCTCCAGAGCTTGGTTTTCAATTGTACACAGTATTTGTGTTGCTATAGGGAGATACTGGACAGGAATAACAGTTTGTATAATGGGGATTTATTTCCTCTTCCCTTTAATAGACTGAACTGTGATTTCTGCACACACACACATGCCCCAAAGGAACAGCATACAACTCTTTATTCTTTTCCCATGGATACTCTTGCTGTTATTTGAGTCTTTTTATACCAATTAGGTGGCCTCTCAGAACACTCTCAGATCTGTGGCTTCAGTTTGTAATGACATGTAATTTGTGAATATGAATGTGAAAGGTGTGCAGATTCAGTGGGTTTGAGGAAATAATGAGAACCCACCTGAGGAGACGTTTACCTGCAAACTTATTCTGAATCAACCTAGAACATGTTACCAACTGAAACTTTGCATTTGAAAAACAAAGTTGCTACAAAAAACCACTTATATTTATTGAAATCTTGACAGCAGTTGGGGGTGCAATATCGAGGTGTGATGGATTTTCTTTTGAGCATAGACAGAAAATCAAACTTGTATGGGGAGGAGGACCAGGGAAGGGAATGAGGGGAATATGGTCCACAATATGTTTCAGATGCAAGAGTTCTTCATGAGCTGGATGTAGCAGTAGAGAGGATCTGCAAAAGATTTCAGTGCGATTGTGATAAAGAATGAGGGCTTAAATGAGGGTTGTCCTGAGGGAAAAGCAGGAATTCTAGCTCTGTGTGGTGCGCCCTCCTAAATTATGGAGTGGGCAGATATCTCATGCTTTGCAGAGTTTGTGCTTAGTCTTTTTTGGCAAGAATGGGATAGTTCTGCTCGTTCAGAGGGGAGTGGGTAGTTTGAGAGATGCTCTCAGTCACTTCACCTGTGGCTGCCTGGTGCTGGCAAGCTCGAGTCATTCTTTTCACTGTCCCTGTTTTTCCCTGCCTGGTTAGTCAGTGTAAACACCCCCTGGTGAGGCTGGCATGTTTTAATATTGACACAGTCTATTTGTTTCCCTTTAAATCCTCTGTGGAACAGCAAATTCAGTTCCCCACTCTGAATACAACATTTGGAAGCTGTATGTGTTCCCTAGGGAAGTGCTTGGCAGATGTTGGAGTGCTGGGGTACAGCCCAGTACTAGATTTTTAAAAGCATTGCAGCATTTGCATTAATGTTTTGGTAAAAGTGACTGTAAAAGTATTTAATTAGCATTTTTAGAGGAAGAAACAGTGATAAGGCAGAGATGTATAGAAAATAATAATAAAGAGCAGTAGCATAGAAAGTGTAGAATAGATGCAAAAAGAGCTATAAAAAATAGAGATAAGGTCCTGGATGAAGCCATATTAATTAATGAGGTTCTTTATGCCACAATTAAATAAAATGTGGGGTAATTGGGTATTAATAAAATAACGTAAATGAAAGAACCATTTTTCCTGTTGTAGGGTAAATTCAATATTTGGTGCTCTTCGTGCTGGTCAAATATTTGCATCATTATGAGCTGCTGTTCTGATAAAGGAGAATATAAAGTTAAGTTGTATTGCACAGCTTGCTGCCGCTTGCTAAAAGAGATGCCTGCCACAAGGTGGGATTTCTTAATGATGAGAGTGCTGCTGTCACTGGTGGTCGTGGGCCAGGTCTTCAGAATTGCACTTAAATGGACATTTATTCCATCAGATGCCTTTGTTTCCATCATTACTTTATTTTAAAATATACCATCTTTTTGAGGTTCACTGCAGGTTTTAATTTTTCAAACGACGAAGAAATGTTTTAGTGCTTGTTGTGGAATACCTGGAATGTTTAATACCACATGGCTAGACCAGATTAAATTCCATTGTCAAAGCTGTCTGTTCTCACGCTGATGTTTTTTACACTGTAAGAAAATTGAACATCAAAAATCCAGCAATGTAACGGTAAGGTCCTACTGTTTTCCAGGAGCACAGCGCCATGCAGAAGTTGCACTGCACACAAATTGACAAAATAGTGGCCCAGTATGATAAAGAAAAGGTATCATACGAGAAAATGTTAGAGAAGGCAATCAAGAAGAAGGGGTAAGATACCATTTTAAATTATTTTTCTTTATAGACTTAAAGTAGATTTGAGATCTTATGCTTTTGTGGTCTGGAATAAAGCATTCATAAAAAGGTCATTGCCGCTTGAGCCAGCATCCTGCATCAACCTGAGAATGAGCTCGAGCAATGGGCCATAAACCTGGGACTCACTCTAGTCTTCTGCTATCAGAATTTTAAAAGTAAAAGCAAAGGATTTGCCTCAAATTTTTATTTCTCTGGTCTGGTCTCACTGCACTCTCCAGGGAATGTCACTGTCGTGTTCAGTGAGAGCAGACTAAGGTCCTCAGCAGCTCTAATGACCAGAAGGTAGCAAGATTTTGATTTTAGAGGAAAAGCTGCCTTTTAAATCCTGAATGTTTGAAAATAGTTGACTTTTATTGTGCTGTTGAATGGAAGTTTCTTTTTAACAAAAAAACCTTCAGATCCTCAGGTGAGATAAATGAGTCTTACTCTTTTGACTGGAGTGGAGTTGTTTTGATTTTCACGAGCTGATGGCCTGGGATATTATCTGTGTGAATCTCCTATTTGTCCCAGAAAGGTTCCTGGAAGATGCTGATGACTTTGATAAAATGTCTAATTCTAATTTGGGATTAAGTAGCAGGACCTGCTGTTGCCTTGCTGCTCACCTGGCAGCAGTTTCTCCTCTCCACCTGTCACCCTGTCACTGGAGTTTCATTGAGACAGCAGGAATTACTTTAGTTCCATATCCAGCTCTGCTAAAGTTGCTCTTAATTTCATATTGTTGTGATCTGGCAACAACAGCTGGCAGCAACTCACTCACTGAATGCTGAACATGGATGCCTGTTTGGCACTGGATTCTTCCAAGAATACTTTTTCTATAAATTATTTGGAATGGTGGCGAGTTTTTGAGTGTTCATGTTGTAAACTGGCAAGGGAACAGAAACAGAACCGTCAGAAGTAAACAAGGTAAGGAGAATTCTCCTCACTAAATTATTGAAAGCTCACAGTTCATGCTATACTTTTTTTTTGTCCAAGACAGGAGAACTGCAAGCACAGAAATACTTAAAATCTAAGGAGTTTCTTCCATAAAATTACTACTTCTCTAAACAGAGAGGGGACAACTGCAGGACTGATTAATTTAACATGGCTTTGATTAAATTTCATTGAATACAACACAGCAGGAGGTTACTGATACAGCTGAATTTTTAATTACAGTCAGGTTATTTATTACAGGGGCAGAGAAGTGAGCTCTGGGCATTGCACCACAGTTACTGGGGGGGCAGAAAGGTTTCCCTGTGCTCTGGTATTTAAGAATCTCAGTGTTCCTGCTGGCCTGAGAAAGAGCCAGTGCCTCTGCCTGTCCAGACAAAACAGCCAAGGAAGGTGTGTCAGGAAGGTGGAAATGGCTGTGTCTGTGCAATAAATATTGGGAAGCTCTGGATAACTATGCTGTCCAGAATACCCCAAAATGGGACAAGTATCAAAGTACTTCATCATTTGATTCCCAGTTTGAGGTCACTTCATTGGCTACTTGCAGTGTCTTGATTTTATAACACTACTTCCATGGACACAAATCCTTTATGATAGTTTCATATTATGAGTTAAAAATAAAATTGGAAATGACCACTCCAGAAGCAGCTTCAATGCAAAGCCAGATGCTGTTCCTTACCACAATTCCATAGTTTCCATGGACTCCAGAGCTCTCAGACACCTAATGGCTCTTTCAGTTTTACAAGACTAACTGTTGGCATCCAATTAACAGTCAAATCAAAATCAGTATCAACACAGACTTTCTGTGAAAACACTTTTGAATGCCATAGCAAAATATTTTAAGGGCTTCCTTCAGGGTGAACCCTGAAAGCCCATTCTGCAAGGTACTCATGCCCACCCCAACTGTGCAGGGTATTAAAGGACATGCTTAGGAGTGAACACATTGGTTGACACTTGCAAATTTTAGTGAACTTAAATGATCTGATGAATCCAGAGTCCTGAGTTCAGTGAGTGCAGAACATGCTCCATTTCCTTGGCTATCATTCTGGAGCATTTGCAAGCAATAAAAGTTGTAAGAGAACTTGTAAAACATGTTTTCAAGGCATTCATATTGAAATTGTCAGATTATTTCCTGACAAAAAGGCCTTTGATAGGTGTAAAGACAACTTTCTCTTCTGATCTTGTTGTGCAGTTTTTTTGTGGTCCATTTCTGCCACATGGTGTGACAAATGTCAACTGCATATTGCTCAGCAAAGTAGGATTTTTTAATCACATGCTAATTCACTGACAGATGGACAGGATTTTGCTCCCTGTGCTATTTCTGTCATACACTTTAAATGCTTACAAATCTCAGAGAGGCATACGGGGATAGGTATGGTTGTGTTCCCACTCTGAATTGGAGTGAGGGCACGTAAATATCCTTCTGATTTATTGGGACTGTCCCGCAACCCAAGTGTATCTGTGGGTGTGAGCATGGGTAGGTGACACTGGGTTGGGCTGTCCCTGGGTATTTGTCCCCAGCTGTGACTCCATGGTTCAACCATGGGCTCTGCCACTGCAGCTGGGGGCAATTCCCATTATGCCCAGTGTCCAGACTGGCTGGAAGTTGCCTTGGGATATGATGAAAGCTGCGTTTCCAAAGAAGGGATCAGCTGGTGGTTTGGATGTCTGGGATTCTGAAGAGTCCAGTGATTGAACTAATTAGGCTCTTTTGGGATAATGTCTGATTCACACCTAAGAATCAATGTCTTTCATACTGTACAACAAATTAAATGTTCCATTGCAGCCACCCCCTGATCACAGTGTGGTTACCTCTGGCTTTTTCAGGCAGAGGTAACAGTGGTCAGAACCTCCCTCTATGACTTTACATTGCTTCCAAAGCATCAAATCAGTGCTAGAAATATCTACAAAATTTCCCTTGCTCTGGCTAGAAAATAAATGACCGGTGGCCCTTGGGAAAAAAAAGACACAACACTATATTCAGTAAGGGCTTTCCTGGTACTGTTTGATGATAAAATTTTCTGCTAATTTCCGTAAGTTTAGCAGTACTTTGAGATGAAAATAGGATTGAAACTTGTTAAGAGTTTTATAAATCTCCTTTTCTGGAGCAAACATGGATTAATGTTACTGCAGTCAAGCAATGACCATCCTCATTAGGGCCAGCTGCAGCTGATAAACGAACGTGTCCCTGTCCAGACAGCGGAGTAGCATCGCTTTACATCAGTGGATAACCCAACACAGAAATATTACAGTGGTGTCCAAAAAGACTTCTCTCAAGATACTGTTTGATTCCAGGCCCCTCCTTTGCAGCCCAGTCACTTATTCTCAGAGAGGGACACCTACACTTTCTATAGGTGTTCAAATTTAGTACACCCAGATCACCCTGTGAGGTAATTATTCAAATGACTTCGTTTCCTCTGCCTCAAACTAAATAGAAGTAACAAAATTACTTTTAAAACAGAGTCTAAAATCATGGCAAGGCACTGAATAGGCCTGTAGGTTTTCAGGCAGAAACTGGTTTCTCTTGGCAAGGTATTTTAAGCCTGGAAAAGGAACCAAGTATCACAAATGGAGATGCCTGACACATCCTCAGCAATAGAATAATTGCTGGGCCAATCTAGAATTAATCATGTGGCGTTTGAATTGACTGATCATTAATCCAGCAATATTTTGTAAGTTGTGAATGGATTGCCAGAAGAAATAATTTCATTCCAATACAGTGCAGCACTTCAACTTTGATTAACATTTTAATTAGTAAGAGCTGACTGAATGGGGAGATGTTTAACTTGTGGCACACATTTGCAATTTTCCTTTTTTTTTAGAGGAAGTAATTGTGTCGAATTGAAGAAAGAAACGGAAATTAAAATTCAGACGCTAACATCAGATCACAAATCTAAGGTAAGCAAACAGCCAATTTTAACACATGCAACTTCTGAAAGAGAGATTTTGAGACCCAAGTGGTAGTTAATTTTCTTGGAAGCATATGAATAATTTTCAGCAATAATGACATGTTGAAAAGAATGGGAGTAATTGAGTGTCTAAAAGTGTTTCTTAAAAAATTTTTTTAAAGCAACATCAATTTCCTGCTGTTTTGAAATTTTTGAAGAAAGCGCCGTATTCGTGACTCGTGAAGTGAAACTGGTCATTTGTGTCAGCTCCAGTTAAACAAAGAGAATGTGTGTTATATGAAATTTGGATGCTAAGTACATTCCCAAAATATATGCATAAAGAGGTTTCTATTTCGTTTTCCATCATTGTCGCCGTGGCCTTGGTAATTGGTTTCTTTGGGAATGAGGAGCCCAAGTTGCTCTAGAGCCAAATGCCTTCTTATTTCTAGTGGGTTTTTTTCCCCTATTGCTTCATTGCTTTCTTTTCTCAAAGGTCCTGGGGAATAAAAGTGCCCTGGGACTCAACTTCAGCTAATTTGGAAAAGCTGTTCTCAAGCTCATGGCTCACATGGAGTTGCTTAGAGCTGTTTCCTCTGTACTTCTATCCCACTGCTGTGTTCACTGACTTCCTATTTCCTTTGGAAGTTTTATCCAGGCCTTGTTGACATGTTTCTGAAAGCTATCCAGACTAGAGGGTGGCAGGGACACCAAGAGGCTCATCCATGTACAAGATCATCTGGAGGGAGGACAGGACTGGAGACTGACCCCAGTAAAAGCTGAAACCTGTGAAAAGAATCAGACAAGAATACAAACTACACATGAAGACAGGCACATCTTTGAGGCTAGAACAAGTTAATTTTTATCTTGCCTTCTTTTAACTTTGTTCTCTGGTTTTATTATTTCATGCGGAGAAGATCTTAATTTTCTAAACAAGGTTTGCCTTCTCGTTGCTGTCCTCTCAGTTGCAGATGTAGCAAAACTCCCCAGGAATAAACCTAAAGTACTCTCTTATCTGCCTATCTTCTTCCCCTATGAAAAGTCCAGAACTCTTTTCTTAAATAAAAGCAAATTTGTTAACTTAAAAAATAAAAACAACCATTCCTCTCTTGGTGAAACAAACTCTCTAAGGAGCGCTGGCTCCCAATCATCCAGACATAAGCTCCAAAACTCGTTTGAACTTACATTATATAGAAATCTCTTTGCTCTGGTCTCTCTCTCAGCTGTGTCACTCATAGTCTGGAGTTAAGTGTCATTTGTACACAAGGAACATCCAAATGTTCATTAATCTTCCAAATCCAATAAATGTGACTCATGTTCTCCCTTTCCAGAAATATATTCAGTTTCTGAGCTCTGTTCCTTTCAAAATCCTGCTTTCAAACTGGTTCCCTTTAATTTAATCCATACCTGGAAAAAGAGATTGATATTTTTGTCCACTCCCATGTCAGGTTTTAAGATGACATTTTGAAAGGAGACTTAAATGTACGATTTGAAATGTAAGACTTCAATGTAAGACTTGAAATTCCAAGCTTCTGATTGTTGGGTAATTCCCAAAGAACTTCTCTGCAAGTCATGCCCCTCTGAGGATCCCTTAATGATTTTCAACCTCCTGCTCACTGTGGTTCCATCAAAATTGTCCAGATTATTTACCAACCTCTTTTGTTTCAACTGCTGTGTGTGGGCCCTTGAATTATTCCTGGAGATCATTCAAAGGTTTGCAAGCAACAGGTTGGAAAACAGTGCTCAAGACCGGAGGGAAATCAACTCTTATCTTAGATAGGTGCAATTAAATTAGATTAAATTCTGAGATGCTGAATGCATTACACTGATATAGTGGGAGTTTGATTAATTAACAGTTGTTCAGCATTTCTCAGCATTTGGCCCACTAATTTTGATATCAGATTGAAACATAATTCATCTTTAATTACAGCTCGTGTCCTCCAGTACAGCTCTGTGCCACAACGTGCCTGTACACACCTTTAGCACGAAAGAGACCTTTTCATCTACAAAACTCCTCCTGTCATGAGGAAACATCCAGCCCAAATTTGACATAAAATATTGAAATTAAATCTGAATGTCCCAGTGTGCGCTTCACACACAATTAACCTAGCAAATGCAAATTACTCCCCTGCAGTAGGAGAGTAGGTCCCAATATCAAGCCGGCAGAGGATGAAAAGCAAAAAAAGGAAAGATGACTTCAAAGATCATTCCTGCTTGAACTTAGTGACTAAATAAACTCCTTGCATATATGCTGTGCAAAATAAGGTTCCTTATCAGGATTTTAATTAGTCTCTTAGGCCCAGTGTAGGAACAGATAAAAAGACAGGCTTGCAAACACAGTCTGCAGAACAGGAAAGAGAGAAGTTGGCTAATGGTTATTTTTTCCTATCCTTTAGGACAAGCAGCACTGCCTTAATAGCAGAAAGTAGGACAAGAGCCCAGCCCAGTGAAAATTAAATAGTCATTTCAACTATGCTGCTAATAAATTGGAGAAAAGCAGGGATGTTCTCTGAATTTACTACAACTGAACTTTGAAGTGTATAACAGATCTGCAGCAAAATTGGATTTCAGATGGTTTAATGGCCATGAGTTCTAAGTTCTTTGGAATCTGAGTCAAATTGGGTATTTAAAGTCTTGTAACTAATGTTTGGCACATCCCTGACATCCTTCTGATCAGGTTATATCTTGCTGTACCTGAAATGAGACTTCCGCCTTGATGGAGATGTAATAAAAGAAATCTTCTCTGTCTCTCATATCCCTAGAGAAAAGCTTGCTTTACAAGAAGGTGTATCTGCTTCTTAGGCTGCCTGCTGCTTCTGGAATTAGCAGCACATCATAGCACATCTGTCCATGAACACAGGCAGGGTGTTTTTCTGATTATTACTTCCTTCTTAGATTAAATACTTTATCTAAGTATTACCACACTGTCACCTTGCAGGGTTTTTCTTTGGGAGTTGGACTCAATAATTCTATGAGATATTATGTGATCTTGTGGTATCGGTGTGCCTGAGATTCAGAATTCCTGCCTTTGGGTTCTTCTGTGCTTTGTAACATTCACCATTTAAAAACAATTATCACATTATTCGTTTGCAATGAGCCCTTGAGTCTTTGTTCCTCTGTGCTTGTTCGAGCTTTGTAAACTCTTTGCAACGAAGTCACAGAATACTTGCTTTCACCATGGCTTCCACCATTTATTTCACTATTTTATTGTCATGCTTCTTTTTTCGTGCAAAGTTCATTTTGCATTTTCTCTACAGCATCAGGAGGCTTTAAATAAAAGCAAACTCTTCTTTGTTTACTGGAATGCCTGTGGTGGTGGTGAACACTTGGCCTCCTGCTCCCTCGGCCACATAACAGCACTTGTCTTTTTGAAATATTAATAATTTCTAACACTGTGACTGTGGGAGTTTTCTGAGGGCACAGTCCCTTTGCTGCTGTGCTCCAAATTACACTCAGGATTTTGGACTGATTTACCTGCACCATTTTTAATTCAAATCGTGGATGGAGCTGACTCCATCTGGAAACTCTTCATTGAAAATAAATAAAAAACGTGTTTTCCTGAAACCTTCAGCCATGACTTTCAGCTCTCCTAAGTCTGTCCTAGGTCCCCCTGGGTGTTGGTAAGCCAAATGAGGTCATTGTTGAGAGGAGATTCATACAACCTAACTCAAGTGTCTTGGTGCTTGAGGCCCTGGAGATGTAAGAGGGGCATTTCCAGAGAGTGTCTGAGTGATAAATCCTGCTTTGGAATTGCTCACCTTTTCACACCAGCGGTTCAGGGAGTTTGAGCTAAACTTGGCCCAAACTGAAGTGCCTTAGGTGGTGCCAGAGGTGAGCTGGAGTGTCTGCCCCTCAGCCTCTCAAAAACTCCGTCTAAAAAGTTAGTCTTCCTTATCAGCATCCAAGCATTTATTTTTACTCATTTTGAAACTGAATCTTGATGTTTTTTTCTGTCTCTGAAGGCAGTACTTATGAACACCTTATTAAAAATACTACTCCCACAAGCTGCACCACATCCTTCATATCATTTCATAGTTGACAGGCTCTGGGCTTAGTAGTACACTTTCCCACATGCACAAAAATAAGCATGGCTCATTTTGCTGGAGGCGCACTGACTCTTAAGCACCCTGATGAATTGGACCTGTGTTAGTCATACCAACTTCTGCCTCAAAAGGTTTTTGTTGTTTTCTGTAGAGAGCTCCAGGTTGCTCTGCTCTCTGCTTGTACCTGTTTTGGTATGAGACCACTGTTTAACTACAGTTAAGTGCAAATCTGGCTTTCAGGTAGTGGTAGTCATCCTGATCTGTTGCAAAATTACTCACTTCTTTATTTCATTAGATTCCCTCTTTATTAGGCAAGATGAGCTTTAGGTAAGAGGCCCTTCAGAGGAGCCTCTCCAGGGCAGAATGGAGACTGGGGCTGATAAAATCTCCACTTTTTTCACCTTCACCACTGTGTGCAAGACAAGCTGTTCTTCATTATGCAAACCCCAGCTAAAATACTGGCATCATTCTCTCACTTTCTAAGCAAAACGGTGGCAATTTTTGATAGAAAGGATCAAGTTTGCTTTTGTAAAAGATGACCCAGATGTTATTGGTTGCAGTTAAATGACTATCTGAAAATGAATTTATTGAGAGGCACATTTTGTATACCATTTATGGAAAAGTAGGATAGCATGTCAAAATAACAAAGATAATTATTAAAGGTTAATAAAACATATCTTTCTATTAGCTTCTTTTCAAAATCAATGAGCGCGATATATTATTATAATAACAACTCTGGTGATTTAGGCTTCTTAATACTGTCTCTTGGGAACATTCCAAAACTTTAATCTCATTATTCTTGTGAGTCTTGGGAGATAAGCAAGAGAAGAATACTTGTCAGATTCCCTGCTGACTTAATGAATATAAAACAAAGATACGTAGCCCATCTTCAATTTCAGGTTGTACTGAGTACAGGATTTCTCTGTAAATGCTTTGTGTTTGTGAAACTGTCTCCACAAAATTAAAGGCTATCTTTAAGCCCTCAGAGAAATCCTGCTCACTAGGTTTTTCCATTGTCGAGTTCAGTACTTTTAAAACATATATTTTTTTCTTGGCAACAAAAGTGTGAAACTGTTTTATTATTAACTCAGTGTTACAGAAGGTTTTAAAACAATGGTAGTACAGTGAAGAGCCTATTTATTCAGCCAGTCTATTCAGGGCACTTTAGATAATAGTGTCCTAATAGTAGGGGCTGGTTTACATCTGTTTTTATACCACCCAGCAGTGTCCTTAGTGGCTCTGCTATCCGTGAAGCAACTTCATTTGTGTAACTTCATTTTTCACAATTTGACTGTGTTCTTCAGAACCTGTTTTATGAGTGTCTTTACATAACCTCCAGCAGCAGGAGGAGTTGCTCTGTCTGGGAGCCTCTAACAAAGCTGGTGTCGCCTCCCCACAGGTCAAAGAGATCGTGGCTCAGCACACCAAGGAGTGGTCCGAGATGATCAACACGCACAGCGCCGAGGAGCAAGAAATCCGCGACTTGCACTTGAACCAACAGTGTGAACTACTGAAGAAACTGCTCATTAATGCTCACGAACAACAAACCCAGCAGCTGAAATTTTCCCATGACAGGTGAGCAGGGCAGTGCTGCCTGATAATGAGGGCTTGGTTTAGGTGTGCTCTGTGTAGTGCTGTAGTTTTTTGCATTGACAGCTCCTGTACTGCTGCCAAAGGCACTGGGCTGAATGCACGGTAGAAGTAAAAGAAGCAACCATACAAGGTTTAGACAATCTCCTGGTTTGAAAGACAGGTGTCTGCCAAGGAAGGTAGGAACCTCCCTTGGAGCGGAAAATGTGACCACCTTCCCTCTAAATTATAATGACTCTGGATTTCTGGGGCTGTCAGGCGAAGATACGGGAGAAGGAACAGCAGTTCTTTAGCAGTGTGTGTACGGGTAGCAGGGCAAACCCCCACCCAGAGCGGCAGCCGGAGCGAGCAGAGCCGGAGCCCAGGCACAGCTGCGCTGGGGCAGGCGCTGCCCCTCCCTGCAGTGCCGGCCACCGCCCGCAGGGGGCGCTGCTGGCTCCCGGCTGGGCAGGGCGGGGGCGGTGGTTCCCCCGCGCCTGCAGGGGGCGCTGTGGCGCAGCCGTGCCTCCCTCACGCCGCAATGGCGGGCGCAGCCGGCAAAAGGAATGGAAAAGGGGCTTCATCTCCAAACTCAGAGCGGGCAGCCGGTCCCGGTGCCCCTCTGGATAGCAAAATGAGCTATAGCAGGAACCTGGGCAAGCCCAGGGTAGCAATGAAATTCAGCAGAAGCTCTGCAGCTGTAGCAGGAGTCACGGGGTGTCCCGGCAGGCAGGCAGGGGGTGCGGGGTTCCAGTGCAGTGAAAAACCCGGAGCAGTGGCAGAGAAGCAGGAGAGGTTGGGCAGCGACAGCCCAGCTCCCGAACGCAGCAGGGAGAGGCGTCCTGGGAGGGGAAAGGGGCTCGAGGTCACGGGTTTTCCCCTGAGGCACCCCAGTAGATGGTGAGGGTCCTTTCCAGTGAGGCCAGGTGTTAATAAAGTCCCAGTCCAACTGCTGCTCTTTACGGGCAGAGCGTCACTCACGGTAGGGGAAAATAGTGGAAGATAGAACTGCGCAGGAGTGGCGAATTCTTCCCACTGCAACCACAGCCAGTCTCCCCTTCGATTTCGTGAGTAAGGAAGAGAGAAGCCAAGCACAGCCTCTCACCCTCCAGCCAAAATCTTAGGGTATCTCTGCCCCTCAGCTATGAGAGTGCAGCTGCATCCTTCTCCTCCAAGTTGGCCTCTTCCCTTGTCTCTCTTAAGTACCAGTCATTATTGTCTCTTAGCAACAAATGGGACAAAATTCCCTGAGAGAAAAAAAAAAAGGAAAAATCCTAACCACCAACAGGTAGGTGTAGGAATGGGCTTCTTAGCTGACTTAGATCATCGGATCATTAAAGGCAGCAGGAGTGATGAAGCAGTGGTAGTTTGCATTGACTTTACCCAGGAACTTCTATTCAGAGGCTGGAAACTGAGAAGTATCAAATATGGAAATATCCTTTGTAGTTGCTGTCAGCTGTGGACTCATGTTTATAGTGCTGGTGGCTATAAGAAAGATCCACGAAAAGTGAGGTCAAAAGGGTTTTCAGGCTAAGCTACATTAGACTGATGTGTTATCTTCGTACAATATCCCGCTATGATCACAGAGAAGATGCTACATGGCACTACTGCTTTTGTAATGAACCATCCTGCCCATTTGAAATCAAATGAAATTAAATACACATCATATTCACAGTGCCAAAAATGATGGTAAATAGAGGAGTCATTTTTGTATCCTATGATCTATTATCCAAAGCAGCTAAAAGCATATGAACATAAAATATGTGTGTACATACGCATATATATATTCACACATATGTAGATTAACGTGTTGTCTTCAGCACCTTTCATATAAAAAACAGAGGGGAAAAGAAATAAATAAATCACATTTGAAGAAGGAATTGAAGTGATCTTTTAAATTCCTGAGTGAAAAAACAGCTTATCTTTGCATCGGAGAGAACACATGCTGGGACCTGCAAGCTTTCCATCCAACAGAGAATTGTCCCAGCAAAAGGCTTTTAGTGAGCTCATCTTTATGTTAATCTCTGTGTTAACCCTTCTCTTCAAGCTGTCCTGCGAAACATACCCAGTCAAATAAGAAGTCCAAAAATTGTTAAATCATTATACAAGTTCATCATTCAAAAGTGATTAGCCAGAGGAAGGTGCAGTCCTTGGTGCTGTACCTCTAAATCATACTTGGCTACATCAGCCCAGGAAATCACATCACTTTTTTTTTTCTTTTGATTCTATTTTTCTATTCCACTTGAAATTCATCAGAATGCTTAGAAGATAATTTACTGATATATGACCTGTGAAAGTAAGCTTTTTGTTTTCTTTTCCTTACGTATTTCCATGTTCTCTTAACTTTACTAAAAGCCGTCATTCCAGGCCGCTATTATATATACACTAAGGCAAAACTTCAAATTTTCTAAAAGCTTTTTTCTCATAGTTTTAGTCTTTTGGTTTAGAATTTCTCTATCTGTATGTTGTTTAAACAGCTTTCCGTCCTTTCTTGTCTATGATTCTTATATTCTTAGTAATGGATCTTAATTTCTTACTGTGTTCAGTCCATGTGTTGCTCTGTGTTTGAAGCTAATAAGAAGCAGATCTGAACAATTACATCCTGACAAATACTGAGAACTTTCTTTGCTCAGCTGTCCCAGGAGTAACAACCCTCAATATTTTTTCTGCTTTATTCATTGCAATTTAGTGTGTTTCTGCTTATTTGAGAATTTGTGTGGCAGTCCTAAATGTGCAGACAGGGGACTTTCCTGTTTAAAACAAATTTAAGACTATGTCTGAATCTATGAATATTTCAGAAGAATTGGGACTGTGAAATACTGAAATGTGAATAATAATGCCCCAAAGAGACTTCACACTTCACAATTTGTAAGCTTTTCAATGTGATATATTGTGCATAGGAAGACATAAATGTGTTTTATCTGTAGAGGCCAGGAGAGAGTTCAGGTATTCCATAGGAAGAAGGGGATCTGTGCGAGGGCAGCGTGGGAGGTGGAGCAGGCTCTCAGCAGGCTGTTCTCACCACTCCCCTCTCCCTGAGCTGGGTAATGAGTTGGATATCACAGCAGAGGGCACAGGGCTGGTAGCAGAGATCAATAATCCAAAATGATGCAGTTGCCTGCTGTAGGGAAGGTGCTTTCCCTCCATGTGCAGCACAAAAAGCAATTACTGTCTGCGCTTTGGGCTCATTTAAAAACAAAGCAGAAAGCAGCAGATACTACTAAAAACCTGAAGCTTATTGAGCTCCAGGGGTGCTGAGTCCCCTGCCTCCCCAGACTGGGTTACCCTGTCTTATCTGGATGTGGTGATCCTGCAGCAGTTCAGAAACTGGGGACATGAGGCTGTTATTCACAAGCATTATGTACTCCAGATAAAATAACCTGAGAGAGAGAGAGAGAAATTGTGTGGTGAGTCTTTTTAATAGAAGAGATTTCTATGTATTGAAACAATACTGGTGTCAGAAAATGACGTGTTAATGCACTTTGATGTCATCTAAATATATATCTAAATTCCAAGGATAGACTTACGTTCTTAAAGTTAAGTACCCCTTCAAAAGACATGTTTGTATAAATTTCAGAGGTGCAGTCACTATGACACAGTAGGGAATCAGCAGCTAAATCTTGCAGTGCCTCATTTTTCAGAATCCTTTTTTTCCTTATTTTCTTTACCATCCTGGCTTATCCACTTCTTCCAGTTCCAGGAATCACCGCTGCTTGTGGGAGGGAGAGTGTTTCTGCTGGAGACAACGTGATGTGTTGGCCCTTTCAGCCACCTCCATGGCCAGTGCCTCATTTCTAAACCATCGGTGATGCACCATAGTCCTCTAATCCTCTTAACTTCTTTCACTCTAAAGTTGTATCTGATGCAAACAGGCTAAGCCAATTTGAACACCTACACTGACTTTTCTCCTATCCTTCAGCACAGTAATCAAAATAAATTATTTCAGCACTCTTCTTGAGACAGTGTGCTTGAAAATCACTTCAATTTCAGTGTAGACAATAAAAGCTTTTATTTGGAGAAATGATTGTTGGAATGAAATGTGCTCTCAATACATCATTATTTTAGAACCCAGACTAATTTTTGCTGTGATACCACTGTTTTTAGATCTATGTCCAGGAAATGTTTAACGTTATGAACACTTGGAGGGAAAAGGAAAAACAAAGGCACCACACTTCTTTAATAAAAATTTTTAAAAAGCTCTCTTGTTTCACAGGAAAGGCTGAAAGGTTCCCTGAGCCATAAGGAGAAACCAAACACAAGCCTGACCATGGCCTAAATCACTCTTTCAAGGCCCAAAGTAGAACTTCTAAAATGAAGTCTGTCAGCTCATAGCACAGCTAGAAAATATTATTACTACTGATATTGCTGCTACCTTCTGAGTGCAGGGTTTGTAAATTTTTTAGGTGGTTGTAAAAGACAGATTGCTTTTCTAAATGGCTGATAGTAGGTCATATTAGGACAACTCGTATAATAGGGAGAGAAGTAAGTATTTTATACCCTTTTACAATATTCAAAGTGTAAAAATGCTTTAAACTGGTCTTTCAGATTTTATTCTCTGGAATAAGTGGAGGTTTCTGGATGTCTGCTCAAACTGTGTAAATCCTACCCAAAGGATGGGCATTTTCACGTTGTTTGTTCTTTCCTCTTCCCTAATGCTTCAAGGAAAAAGTAACCACAGTGTAGAGAAACCCAACCTCCACAACAGTTGCATCTTAGGCACTAATGACTGTGTTTGGTTTTGCCCAGGGAAAGCAAGGAGATGCGTGCCAACCAGGCTAAAATATCCATGGAGAACAGCAAAGCCATAAGCCAGGACAAATCTATCAAAAACAAAGCTGAAAGAGAGAGGTGAGTATCCCTTCCTGACAAGGGAAGAATGCTGTCAAAGGCTGACAGGGGAAGTCACGGATTAATTCTATTAAAACCATGCCGTTATGTATGGAAACAAGGTCTAAAGACTCTGCTGGATGTATTTTTAGATGACCATCTTAGAAAAAAATTGTGCTTTTCTCATATTTATCCTTTGAATAACTCTGATGCCCTGATCATCTTTGACTGACTAGAGTAGGTCTAATCACACTATTCCATTTTAATTTTTATCCTTCAAGAGCATTATACTTTTTAGCTTTTTCAGTGAAATGAGGGCCTGACTGAGAGGGAGTAAAAGCAGAATCTACACGATGATGTCTCATAAGCCTTTGGGATTTCCCCTTCACTTCAGCCTTGCCATCTGGCTCGTTCTTTCCTTTTTTACATCCCCTCCTTGGCACTGGGCTATTTTGGTCCCAAAGCCTGAACCTGTTCCTGCTGAACCAAGTCCCTTGAGTGCTGCACACTGCCAGCTCATCAGGAGAATGAGTTGTCAGAGCCTTTGGTTACTGTTTGCTTTGTTGTGTCAGACCTCACTAACGACTCCAAGATAAATCTGTTCCCAGACCTGAACAGGCTGATTCAACTGTTTGAACTATTTTTGTTCTCTTTCATGGCAGACATCTTAGGAAGAGACTCTTATTTTATGTAACTATTAATTGTATATTTATATTTTTTGCTTAAATAACGGCTTTAAGAAGCTTGCAGTATTGATAAGTGTAACTTTGCTTATGATCATCAGATGGTTTTTTCCATTACCACTCTTAAGACACGCAGCACTTTTTACATACCAAAACTGACAGCAAGGTGCAGAAAGAGATGCACAAATTAAGTAAACATTTTTTTTGGAGTTTTGACCGCCACTCTTGGTTAAGGAAAAAGCAGACTTCATTCACAACAGTCAAGTCTTCAGTCATACTGCCAATTTACTTAGAAATCTGTAAGTGTAAAATTGTCTAGCCAGAAGAGTGTACAATTTGCCATTAGTCCCACCTGGTACAGATAATCAGAAAACAAAACACACCTTAAGAGTTTGTGATGATCTCTATTGTAGCTTTTGGGTTTCTTTTTTTCCAATGAGTTCATGGAGAACATTTGCATTTTTTTCAGGCGAGTCAGAGAACTGAACAGCAGCAACACAAAAAAGTTCCTGGAAGAGAGAAAAAGGGTAACTACAACCTTGACAAGTCACTGGATATTGTTTCTGGATATTCTTTTTCATTCCTCCATGTTAAGAATCCAGCTCTAGTAGATTTCTGTCTTTGCTTTGTTCCGCATACTTGTAGCATAAAAGATCTGACATCTGTATAAGACAAAGCTATTTTGAATTAACACAATTACTGTTCATTCCTTTGTGTTTGCCAAGTCTATGTATTATGTGCAATATGTATAATATATACCTATTAATTACACCAATTAATTAATAACATAATTAATATTAAGCTTTTCTTAATATTGGGTGGTATACTAGGCCTCCTGTGATGTTTTATGACACCTAAATGGGGCAAGAAAGCATGTATGTGTATATCTTTCAAGCAGGTTTTTGTTTTACTTGTTAATAATGTGTTATATTCTCCCCCCCCATTATTTTCTCTCAATTACAGCTGGCAATGAAGCAGTCAAAGGAAATGGATCAGTTGAAAAAAGTTCAACTTGAGCACTTAGAAGTCTTGGAGAAGCAGAATGAGCAGGTATCTTGTTTTAAAGGCTTAAGAGAAAAGCAAGCTAGAGAAAACAGTAACCAGAGTCAGGCTGAGTAGAATCCTTCTGAATGTAAGTCTTTACCAAAATGGGGACTTTTTTGTGGTCCCTACCTACTTTGGGAGTCAAAATGAAGAGGTGAGGTGACTTAAAATGATGATACAGCACGAGATTTGTTTCAGCTGAGCCTGTGGGAGCTGAACTGCTCAGCCAGAGTGCCCTTTCAGCTGTTCAGCCACACTGATACTCGTTAGCCAGATATGACAGTCATTAAGGACCCGGCATATCCATTTTAATTATTCCCCAAAAGTAACTCAAGCAAATTGGTTTCCTTCGTTTTGGAGCTTACATTTCTAGTACTGATTGAAAAATTAGAGGTGAAACGTGCCCAGAGCATCTCTGAATTCTGAGAGACAGTGAGTTTCGGCTGAATTCTAGAGATGTACAGTAGCATGGGGAGTTTTATCTGTACTAGTACACCCTTTCCTAATTAAATTACCTTATTATTTTCTGCTAGTTTATAAGCCCTTTTTTTTTTTTATAATTGAAAAACTACTTGGCAAGGAAGGGAAAATTCTAATCTTATTTCTTGTGGAAGCAACACTATGTTCTGAGCAGTTCCCTTGCTGAAAGGTGGAGCCAGAAGAGCTGGAATAATTGCATGGACTTGCAGTACTGCACTTAAAAATGTAAACTGCAAGGGGAATATACCCAGCAGTTCAGTGAGGTGAGAGAGAAGGGGAGCATGTAATACTCACTGCTTTCCATTTAATACCCATTACTGTCAAGGGTTATGTACTCACCTCTTTGTTTGTTAAATGTTCAGAACTTGAACTCTCTGGAAGACACCATAATACAAATTAAAGCCGTCTTGGAGAGGGGTAGAGAAGGGAATAGTACAGGCAAATCAAGTATTTCCACTGTCAGGAGAGAGTCCCACAGCCCCAAAGCTGCAGCCTGGGTAACTTCCAGGGAGTGGCAGCACTGTAAGATCTCAGGTGGCTGCTACCACTGAGCCCCAGCCAGGACAGCTCTGCTGATCAGTCCACCCCCTCCTGGACAGCAACCACAAGTCCCACCCTGATCCCTCACAGGGTTGCTGTAGATGCCATCTCTGACATCCATCATGAATGGATCTGTCAGTCTGCTCCTGAGCAGTATCTAAAGGCAGGGAGGCAGGATCTGGGGGAGGCAGGACCTGAGGGAGGAAATTGGGCTATGGCAGATCTGTAGCATCGCTGTGATAGCTGACAAGAAAATGATGGGCTTGATCCAGAGCTATGGTGTTATCAGTTCTTTCTTTCCACTGGCTTCAGAGAGCTTTGGATCCGTTTTTTAAAAAAGTAAGGAGAGGAGAGAACAATTCTGGTTGTGCTTTTGACCATGATGTGATAACCACATTCTGTATAAGGGAGCTGGGATGAGCGTGAGTCACCGAAGGGTCGCCTCTTTGAGCAGTTGGATACATCCTCACCTGGGCTTACAGCTCTGCAGCTGAGGGCTGGCAAAGGCCTACGTGAGCTTGCTCATTTGCCATTTAAGTCAGCTTAAATCATCAGTTATTAAATGGAATAAGCTCCTCCATGTGCTGGTTATCACTTCTGTGTGGGCATGTGGTGGCCTCCGCCACAGGGATTGTCCTTAACAGCTTTTTAACTCACTCTAATTTGATCCATCAGAGCATATACTCCCATAAGTGCTGTTTGGACCATTCACTTGTAGCCCCAAAAGTGCACCAGTGCAACTCCCCAGCTGACTCTGGTTTCATTGTTATATATACCAGTGTATGAAAGTTAGTTGGATCCAGGTGGTACTTGTTTAATGAGGATTTGAAACACTTTTTTTTTCCTGAGCAAACAAGGCAAGAAAATTTTCATACAAATATACAATGGAGAAAATTAGAATTATGGGTGGAAACAGCCTTCAGTACAAACTGTTATGAATTTAAATTTGTTTTGTTTTATGTATGTTTTTCTTGCATTAATTTTTCAGTCTCACTTCAGTTTTCATTCATTTAATTTGCTTCTTGTTGTATTACTCGATTTTGACATTTTTATTTTTGTACAAACAGCTTTTGAAATCCTGTCATGCAGTGTCTCAAACACAAGGTAGGATGGATGTATAATAAGCAAACTATTATTTCAGTGTGCTTTCCTTCTAAATTAAATCATTATCATTGGAGCCCTCCTTGTAAATGCAACATTGGGAAGTGCCATTGACATAGTGAGCACAGTGTTAATCTTGTTTGCCCACAGATATTTGAGCCTGACACAATATTAACAGTATTTTGTGCTTTAGCATCTGAAATTCAGATGAATATGAACAGTTACGTGCAGAGGAAATATTTAGAGATTAACTTGTACATTAGCTGCTGTTACTGGAAGATCTGCTTAGAGTTCTAAATTGTGTCTGTGAGAGTGTCTATTGATCTAAGAAAAGTATTTTAATGTTAACACACATATGATTAACTGCTAATACTGATTGTCAGACAAAGGGTATCCACGTATCTTAGTATGGTAATAAAAAAAGTAATTCCACACTAAGAATAGTAAAATATAGAATAGATGGCTGGAAATAGCTTCCCAGTGCCTGTGGAAGAGCACTTTAAAATTCACTTCAAATTCCAACACGTTACAAGCTCTGGCAATTACACTTTATGATGTGGCTGTGCTGCTGTGGCTTCCTAAATAATCGTTACTCCAAGGAATCTCTATTAACCCCTGTCTTTCCAAGGGAAAGAGCTGCACTGAGCTGGAACATCCCCCTTGTACAGCACTGCCTGATCTGAATTACTCCCTTGACCTGATAACATCTTGCACTACTGACAGCACCGACTGTAACAATGTTTATTTATTCACATAACAATGAAAAAAACTCATTAGGCTAGAGGAAAAAAAATATTTTTATTCTTCTTTTACTGTATGTGTTTCCTAGCCTGTCAGAGATCTCAGGAGAGCATCCTGAAAGCAGAGTCCCTTTGCTGCCCCTGACTCCATTGGGTCCACTGTAGGTTGCAGAGGCTTGTCCTGCTGTGCTGGTGTGTTCACGTCAGAATGCACTGTCTAACCCAGCCTCAGAACGGCAGAAACGAGATCCTGCACCTCTGCTAGATGCTAATGTGGTCTTTGAAGCCAGGTTCTCTAAAAGAATTCCGTACACAATACACTGGAACACAGAATATTTATAGGACACTCTGTGCCTGTAGTCAAGTCACAAGCCTGAAACGTGAAATGTGTGAGTCAGTAAGAAACAACCACAGGGTTTTGTTTGGATGTTTCATTTCACACACAGGCAAAATCTAGCCAACATTTCAGAAGAGGTTGTCCATATTGATTTATTTATTATGTTTCCATATTTTCATGTTAAAATTATTTCTTCATTACTTTCAAGCTTTTAAGTCATTTAAATGGAGAACGTCTATTAATTTTTAATCATATTTATGACGGTTGCTTTGCTGTTATCATAATTACTTTTTTCCCCAAGAAGATGATGAGGATGATTAAGCAAGTGCAGGGCTAGATTTTTCAAGAAGGCAAGTATGTCACATCTGCAGAAATCCACATTTACCTTGCAAAAGGGACAGAGGTGCCCCCTCATTACTTTAGACCTACATCTGCCCATTTTCGCATATGCAAATACGTGTTTGCACATCCAGAGTAGGTGACTCCTTAAGTAGCAGCATGTATAGCAAAGCTCCCTGTCTAAGCAACTTTTACAACTTCTGGGGGAATGTAGTTTCTACAAATCAAGTCCCCTAACCATTATTCCCTGCATGATAGATATACAGCAATTACACCAAAGAAAATCACAGGTTGGATTGTCTCTTCCTAAAACTTGTCCTAATGCTCCTAAGTTTGATTGTATAGGCAGGTTAGATTGCCTTCTGGGTCAATTTATTCAGGGTCCTTGGGGTATGGATTTAAATAACTTCCCACATTGAGAACCCTCAGGGAAAATGGAAATGCTGACTCTCAGTTCCTTTAAACAGCCGAGTTTCAAACCAAAACACGGCAAAGGAGGAGAGAGTGTGGCTGTGTGTGCATCAGAGAGAGAGGAAGGGAATTGAAAAAGTGCCCCCTGAGAGGGGATTCCCAGGCCAGTCACCATTTCCACACAGAGCTTTAACTCTGCCTGCAGAGCCCGAGGCAGGCAGAGTTTATAGTGAGGTCTGGCATGTATTCATTGCTGGATTTTGCATAATGCATTTGGATGCAGTTTCAGGTGGATCCAGGGAGTGTAATCCCATGGAGCATATAGCAGTATTTGAATTCTGAGGTGAAAAACACACCCTCTGTAATCATAAGGATCTCCAGGTCACAGAAAAAAAATATTTTTAAAAAAAGATAGTATTTTTAAAAAACACAACTTAAAAAATCTTGCCTACTGCAAGGGAGATGTCATTTTTGTCATTCCTTGTCTTTATGAAAGAAACAAGTCCAGATCACAGATGAATTTCAGGCATTAACACATTGCAGTGCTCTCACAACAGCAGTAAGAATACATTCCCAGACATTTCCTATCTGGAGAAACAGTAAATTGGCATCTGCCTAACTTCTTCTCCAAAACTGGGGCTTCTGCATTGTACCAGACACTTCTTTAGAAAGTCAACCCATGACTCCCAGAACAGAATAAAAAAAATATTTCCTAAAAATTTGTAGATATAAGGATTACATCCGATTTTAAAAAGAGAGTGACATGGGGTGGGGGGACGAGGGGTGTAAAAATAGTGTTGTTACCTATCTCTTCAGTGTGTTTTGCCTGTGTTTCACTCAGACACTCTCATGTGAAACGTGCTTCATTGGGAACAAAAGGTCTAATGCAACGCTTCATGCGGTTATTTTGGATTGCAGGCAAAGGAGATGCAGCAGATGGTGAAGCTGGAAGCAGAGATGGATCGCAGGCCAGCAACAGTGGTTTAAAGCCTCAGCAAGCAAATTGAAGCTGGAGAGCACACCATCCTTAAAATGAGAGCAAAATTCAAAATAACATTGTGGAGGTTGAAGAGTGGGCTTTTGGTTTGGTTTGGTTTTGGCAGGGGTTTGTTTTGGGTTTTTCTGTTCTTAATATATCAAGTGTAGCTACAGACCACCAAGTCTTAAAATTTGCATTGTTTCTTTTTTAACACTGGGCACTGAATTTCCTTTGTTGGATTTCCATAAGAATTTCCTTTGTTCAGAAAAACCCCGACCCGAAGATGAAGAGAGTTTTTTAAACCCCATCCTGTTTTCCTTTCTGTATCTCACCAGGCACCTTGCCTGCGTCAGACTCACACGATCACAGCCTCGAAACACAGGAGATACCTTTAACATCATCTCAGATGGCAGCAAAGCTGTAGTTCAAGTCGTGTAATTTCCCATTTGTGTTCTCATGTGTGATGTGCTGTGCAGAAACCCTATGCTGCCAGACCCCACCACGCCATGCCTCGTCAGATGCTCGGCACCTGATGTCCCTGAGCCCACTGGACTGGACTTTATGCCAAGTAATAATTAGGATAGTAAGGAGTTGAGTTTGGGTGATTTTAAATTATGCTTCAAGTGGGTTTTTTTCAGGCAGCAGACAACAGGCAGTTGAAAGGTAACTGTGTATATTCAGAAGTACGTGTACAAAGTCATCGGCCAAATTCATCAGCTGCAGCAGTAACTTCACAGGGTATTTCTGCAGCCTAATGATGTCATTCACAAGTGCCATATCAACTCTATCATGTCTGAGAGGAGCCAGTATCCTGTAGAAGTTACTGCAGTGGATAACCTGAGGGAAATACAGTGTATTCGTGCCAAAACTGTTCAGTGCTCTAAGGAATTACGTATTAGGCACTTTAAGAAAAGTTTACATCCTACGTTGCTTGTATAGAAATTGCATTTTGATCCTGTTGCTGCAGATCCCGGATACTACAGTTCCTTGTAACTTAAAAGATTGTTTAAATGGCTTTTGGCAAAAAGTTTGTAACTGTGAAAATGTAAAAAGTATTTATACACTTGGGAAACACAACATTGTAGAAAATCACATACATGTTGCCACGTGATAAAATTAGTAAACAGAAATGCTAAGAGTATGTTTGCATGTGATACAAATGCTACTAAGGCTGCAATGCCTACTATATGACCACAGTCATGCTACTAGCTGGTAAATACTGAGTAAATGTATGGCACAGAATATTGTTTGATTAATTACAAAGACTTTTAGCATTACAAGGTCTCTATATATATGTGTGTATATTAATTACGTGGGCATTCTTGATACTTGTAGTAAAAGAGAAGTACATAACTAATTTAATTTTACACAGAAGTATTTATGCAGATTTTCAGAATTTCATATCAGGAATAACCTTTTTATGTCCATTAGATATAAAAACAATTTGCTAATGTGTTAATTTGCATGTTTCCAGGGCTTGCTGTAGTTATATTGCAAAACAATGCATGTAAGCATTCGGCTTGGAATTTGTCCATGCTGCCAATTCAAAGATGACTGCATGGAAAACTGGTAGTTTAGAACAAATCAGATTCCTGATTTCAATGTACTAAGCACCAATTACTTTGTTGTATATGCTTGTACAAACAAATTCTACATATTCCTATAAACAAAATAAATGAAGAGAGATAATTATGTTATTGTCAGTCCTGAGATGAAACTTTCAACTTCTCTAATAAAAACCTTAAAATTTCAAATCCTTTAGTTTTGACTGCAGTGGATTGCAGGGTGGTGGTGTTATTAACTGCAAATTTTTAGCAAGTTGTATTTCCTGTAAAAATGTGCATAGTGTAAATATATTTCTATCACAGCTTATTTAGTCAAAGGAGTCTTTTTTTTTTTTTTAAATTTTATATGAGTGATAGAAGCATTGTGCAGCACTAGAGAACTGCCCCAGCGGAGTGTAGCAGCACAGCCTGGAAATGCAGCAACCTGAGTGCAGTGTAGCAGCAATGAGACAGAGGTCAGTGAATCTTTAGGGGTTTAAAGCAGGGTTTAAGCAAACCTGTGATGCATATTCAGAATTCCCATTCTGATGCCACGAGGCATCTCTTGGTCCTTTATGATCCATAATGTTTTAGAAGACAAGTTGTGTACTGGGAGCAGCTCCCCCTGCTCTCTAAGCCTGGCTCAGGTGCTGGATGGAGCTGGGAGCAGAAGTGTTTTCAGAGCACGCTGGACAGGATTTTTATTACGATTTTTCTTTTAATTAAAAATGTCCTCTAAAACACAGCTGGTGGAGACAGTGGCATGAGCTGGAATTTTATACTGTTGCCTACTGCAGTGGTTTTTAGCCTGCAAGGAGAAGCAAATGACAGACCAGGTACGGAGAGAACTGGGTGGTGAAGCATCTTAGGCTCACTTAGAGCCTGGCTGGAAAACCCTGCCCTACCGGTTACAGAAACCCCTGGGAATGGAGGGCTTGGGTTCAGCCCATGGCCCTATCTGAGGAAGATCCAACCTGCCTATTTAATTCCTTGGTGAGCATCCCATCCCTCAGGGGCAAACGCAGGTTTTGGAAGGCTCAAAAATACTGTCCAGAGCCTCTGTCTGAGTCTGTGCTCCCTGCTCAGCCAGGAGGGAGACATTCATCAATGCAGAGAGAAAAATGGGCTTCTGTGAAACCGCCGCGTAGGAAACCTCAGCTGCTAGGCTCAGCTCCCCACACTGATATGTATTTCATCCACTGACAATTTAGCATAAAATGCAGGCAGTAATTTGAAATTAAGTGATGAATTTTGTCAGCTAAGGGTTTTGAAATACTGTTTAAGTAGTATTTGATTCAAAAATTATTTGAAGTTTGGCCGCTAATGTAATGAGGTGAGAATTTCCATTGAGATGAAATAGGCTAATCAATTTGAACATTGATACTGAGTTAAAGCAGTTTAAAATGTCATTCCCTGCCGGGGTGATAGATTCCACTTCAGTGAAATTTCATCGAGGGAAGTGGCAGATTCTCCCTCTCTGAATCTCTTCAGATAAATTCAGCTCAGCTGTGACGGGGAGGGTCATGACACCCTGGCCTCACAGGCAGCCTGCTATTCTTTCACTTCCAGTAGTTTGGGGGTTGGTCATTAACTTTACTGTTTCCAGGTGGGGGCTATTTAACTCCTGCACCACCTGAGTGCAGTTAAACTGCATCACCAGAGACCCAAAATATCCCTCAGGGGCTGATTCCCTTGCCGACTCCAGCTGCTGTTGCTCAGGGGCTGCCTGTGGAAGCAGCTGCAGGTGGCAAACACGATTGGCTGTAAAGTCCTGTTCCTGCTGGGTGTGCCAGCAGTGGTCCTGGCTGTCACCGTGCTGTGTGCTCCCCTCGAGGAGGCTGGTAAGGGTTCTTGTGTGTGGTAGTTGGAGGCAGCAAGGGGGATTCAGCCTTCAGAGATACCCAGGCACTCTGCAGAGCTGGGGGTAAGGGCAGGTGGCAGGGCTGGTTTCAGGTGACCCAGTCTGGGACCATAAACTGTCCCTGGTCACCGCCATTTCAGGGTAGCTGATGCTGCACTGGCTCCCTCAGGTGAGGCCTTTCTGCTCTGTGTTTGGGGGTTGCTCCGTGCTAGGAAGTCTTAGGCCTTTCCCTTTTTTCGCCACGGAGAGCAGGATGAACGCGGCTCTGCAGGCTGGAAGTGGCAATTGTCACTGGAGCTGAAGGCTTTGTTGTGCTGTGCAGCCAGGGGAGCACAGTTCTGTGCTGTGGGGCAGCCTTGCCCCCATCTCCAGCACAGCTGCTCTCTCCCAGCTGCTCCCTGCACCCTCCTGCACAGGCTGGATGCAAGGGCAGCTGCTCAGGATCGTGTATTTTGTGGCTTAAAAGCTACCTAGAAACCTCAAAAAGTCTGGAAATTAAATAGTGGACTGGAGGAGGAAATGAGTAGTTAAACACTGAGCTCCTCAGTGTAGGAGCTGAGGAAGGCAGGCACTAAAATCACCACAGAAATACAGCCTGTTATAGTCAAAGGTTATATATTATAGAAGATTATATTTTTTTCCTTTATATAGACCCCTGAAATTACTATCCATAGGTTAATCCTGTATCACAACTGACACAGGTCTGGCTCTATTTGGGGGTGTGCAGGAATGTCTTTTTATCATGAAACAGAAAGAGAGGAAATGGTCAAAATGTATTTAATATGTACAGAAAGCAGAAAAGGAATTTCAACATTATAGTTACAAAAATCAGTATGTTCCTTCAGTATCAGCTTTTATTGTTTAAAAAAGCCATTTCCCAGCGAGAAAGCCCCTCTCTGCACGTATGTGCCCTGGCAGAGAAAGGGCAGCTGCCACAATCAAAACTCACCTTGCAGTATCTTGCTTTGCAAAACCCTGGACCGTTTCCTCCAGATGCCTTTTCCTGAACTAGAAATGGGAATTGGTAGTGAATCCACGTAATGCCATCACTCCGGATCGCTGCTCTCCCTTTGGCTTTTTACCAAAAAACCATCCTCAGTGTAGGGCTCCTCATCCCCACTGCTCCTGGGACTGGCGTCGCTGTAAATCGTAAATATTTGGATGTGCTCCTGGTCCCGGGGCGAGGGTGGCAAGGCGTTAAAGCTCCAAAAAAAGGTCCCGATGAGAGGCCGGAAGAAATCTTTCAACGTCGCATCACCCGGAGCAAAGGAGCAGCGCGGGAGTCGGCCGCACTTCCACCTCCCGGAGCTGCAGAGCAGCGGGGCGCTCCGGGGGCTGGGATCGCCCGCTCCTCCCGCGGCCCCGCTGCCGCCAGCCCGAGGGGCCAGCGCCGCCCCTGCCCCGGCTGAGAGCGAGGGAAGGAAGGCGCTGCGTTGACGGGGAGGTGAGGGGCCCGGGGGCGGGCAGCCCTCGGTGCCCAGGGACGGAGTGCGCTCTGCTCTCGATTGCCTCGCAGCCCCCTCTCCGCTCGGCCTCGCTGTCTCGCACCCTCGGAGAAACCCCCGAGTGCCCTGGCTCAGCTGGCACCTGTCCCACCTCCGAGGTGCACCCCAGGTGCGACCCCCTGCCTGCCCCCACCCCCCAAAACACACCCGCCCCGCACGGGCACGGTCGGTGGTTTTTCTGTTTTAATACACCCTCTCGGAGTTGTTGGGGTTTGTTATGGTGCGCGTCGTGGTTTGTCACATCTTAGAGCTCAGGTGTGTCGATGGCCGTTCACAGAAGGATGTGGGTTTGCTTCTGACCTTGCCATACAAAAATAGCTGCACGTTTCTTCCTAAATTAACACGCGGAGCAGCTGTTCGCCTTCACCGAAATTAGTGACGCTCTGTGAGCAGCCGGCACTGGAATAGGTATCCCCTCCTCCACCCCGCCGGCCTCTCCGGCAGGGACGGGCGGCGCGACCCCGGGGCGAGGGGGTCCCGTCCCGCTCCCAGCGCCGGCCCTGCCGGGGGAGCGTTCGGGATGAGCCCCGCTCCGCTCCGGCCGCACGTCGGGCGGTCCGAGGTCCCCGCGGGGATTCCCGGCGGCCCCTCCGTGAGTGCAGCGGGGCCCTGGCGCCAGAGGGGGGGAATCCCTCCTTCCCTCCTCCCCGCCCGGCTGCTCGTACGCCCCGTCCCTCGGCGTGGGCGCTCCATCAGCTCCGCCGGCATCTCCCCTCCTCCTCCTCCTCCCCGCACACCCACACACTTTCCCCGTCCCTCCTCCCCGCCACTCCGCAGCAGAGTGCTTTTGCAGCCTGTGCGGCTCCTGAGAAAGGAGGTGTGCAGCTTTTTTTCCACCTTTATATTTTCAATTTTTTTTTTTTCTTTTCTCCGGAGCGGACCTTTCTGAGCAGCAGCTGCAGCAGCCGCGGCCACGCCGGGACCGAGCAGGGAGGATGGCCGGGGGGCGCCTCCCGGGGCTGCTTTTCGTCTTGCGTGAGTACCTGGGCGGCCAGTCGCGACACGGAGCCCTGTCGCGACGAGGCAGCCGCTGGCACTGACACAGACTCGCCGCTGTCACGGCAGCCGTCTCGCATCACTGCCACCGGCTGCCACACCTCTTCCACCTGCTCTGTCGCGACAGGGACGCCCCGTCGCGATAGAGTAGCTTACTCTAGCAGGCTTGGGGGTGGCAGGGGGTGTTAGGGTGAGCGGCAGAGGCTCGGGGCGGCGGGCCCGGGGCTGCCGGCGCTCAGCCCCGCTGTGCCCGCAGATGCCGCGGCTCGCCTGGCCGCCGAGCAAGAAGTTGAAAACCTCTCCGGGCTCTCCCCTAACCCCGAGAAGGACATCTTCGTGGTGCGGGAAAACCGGACGACGTGTCTCATGGCCGAATTCGCCGCCAAGTTCATCGTCCCCTACGACGTGTGGGCCAGCAACTATGTGGATGTGAGTGGGGCCGGGGAAGCCCGGGGGTTCCGGGGCTCCGGCAGGACCGGGGATGGCAGGGGACACACACACACACACACAGACAGACAGACACGCACACACGCATCTGCCGGTACTTTCGGAAAGTCCTTTATCCCCTCCGAAGGTTTTCAGCCGGGGCAGTGGGGGGGCCGTGGGTGCCCGGGGGAGCCCGGGGTTCGGCCCGCTGAGCCCCGCTCCCCGCTTGCAGCTGATCACGGAGCAAGCCGATATCCCGCTGTCGCGGGGCGCCGAGATGAAGGGCAAGTGCGGCACGAACGAGTCGGAGCTGGAGCTCTCCTGGCTGGACCAAGCGTACACCCTCAAACTCTCCTTCCTGAAGGTACGGGCTCCCCGCACGCCGGGAGCTGGGGCGGGAGCGCGGCGGCTCCGCGGGGTCCTGACCGGCCCTGTCTTGGCAGGAGGGGCACAACACGTCCCGGGGGCCGGAGGCGTCCTGGAGGCTCAGCCGGATCCAGTTCACCTACGACACCTCCGAGCGCACCTACTTTAAGGATGCCGTCAGCCGTAAGCGCCCGGGACCGGGGTTTAAGGCACATCCCGGCGGGCGGGAGAGCGCGGGGGCCGGGCGGGGAGGGGAGCACCCCGCGGGCTACTCGCTAAATGCAACTTAGGGGAAAAAGGAAACCCCAAACACACCCGACAAAGCCGGGACAAGCTGCCGGGTTTAAGCGGTGTATTATTATTTTTCCTCCACTGCTTTTTTCTCGTTTTTAATCACCGCGGTTGCCGTGGGAGGGACAGCTCAGTTCTGCCCGTTTGCTGCGCTGCCCGGGCTGTCCTGTGGGACCCGGGGCCCGAGGGGGTGGGGCAGGGAGACACCTGGGCTGGAAAAGCTTGTCTCCTTTCCTGTGGGAGATTGTTTTTGAGGTTAATCCTGATGATGGTAGAATAGGTGGGAAAGCAGCAGTTTCCCAAGATAACTGAGATTGACATCAGTATCATACCCTTACACGCCTCTGCACCCAGCAGCCTGCTCTTTTCTTGCTGGGTTTTCATTCTTTTGGCTTTCATTTTGTTTTTATTTCATTTCTGCTCAGAAATGCGTTGTCTTGAATTGAAAAATGAAATATTGTCATTTGCAAATCATTCTCTCTCAGGATTCTCCAACTCCAGTGAATAGGGCGTTTAGAGTTGTTGCCTTAAGAGTGTTTTGGGGGCTGTTTTTCCCACTGGTGTTTCCACTGTTTGAGTCCCCAAAACACAGTGGCGGCCGTGCCTCACCAGCCCCTGCCCAGGCGAAGCACTGATTGCCTTTTTGTGCTGCTGGAGGGGAACAAAGGGCTGCAGAAGAGCGGGAGGTGCAAGATATCTCTCATTCCACCTGGCTGAGCCGCATTCGGCCTTCGCTTGTAAAACAAGCTTGATGTGATGGGAAAATATTTTCTCCTAATTTATATTTGGGTGAAATGGTCACGTTGCATTTTCAGGAAGGGCTTTATGGCCTGTCTTGCTTTGCGGTGCGGTCCCCAATGGCACTGCTCCTTCCCGCCTGGATTCAGAACCCAAGTGCAGCCGCAGAAATGCTTGTTTCCCAAATGTCGGGAGTACAAGCACAGTCCCAGGCTGAACCCTGAGTCCGTATGAACGGGAACCATTTCTCCGACGTTCCGGACTCCGGGCGCTGTGACAGGAGCAGAGCCAGCTCTGCCCTGTGTGCCGCAGGACCGTGTGCTGGAGCCGTGTGTTCCTGCTTGCCGGCGGCGATCTCGGTGTGGGAGCTGCCCTGGCTGTGTGGGGGGTGTCACGCAAAAGCGGGGTCCCACCCCAGGAGGAGCCGGCGCTCCAGGAGCAGCGGGGCCGCTGCCGCATTGCGCCCCGGCCGCGTCACCCGCGCGTTCGGTTCAGTGCCTCTGCTCGTGAAGGCCCCTCCGTGCCCAGGGCCGGGCCCTGACCTGTCTGTGTCCCCTGGCCAGCCGGGAAGCACACGGCCAGCTCGCACCGGCTCTCGGCCCTGGTGACCCCCGCCGGGCGGTCCTACGAGTGCCAGGCGCAGCAGACCATCTCCCTCGTCTCCAGCGACCACCAGAAGTCCGTGCAGCTCCTGCTGTCGGAAGTGCGGCTCCAGCCCTTCGACATCCCCGCGGATTTTGTCTTCAGTGAAGGTAAGGAGCAGGCAAAGGCACGTGCTGCACCCCGAGGTGCTGATGCTGCCGCGGCCTTTGGGGATGTTGCAATGTACTGAAGGAATTTGGGTCCCCCCTTTTCCAGAGCAAACTTCCCCTCACTCCAGCCTGTTACCAGTGCTCTCTTCAGTCCCTCCAACCCATTTATTGACTCTGTGGTCCCCAAAAAGGCTTTTCAAATTTAGCCCAGCTGCCAAAACATGGACTATCATTGTGTGTACATTGGCTTCTGTCGGGTCTTGTAGAGTCAGATTGCCAGCAAGCCCCAATGCAGCATCCCCGGGGAGCCCTGCAGGGCTGAGGTGGCTCCTCTGCACCACAGAAAATCCTTCAGCACAGGCCCAGGGGTTTCTTAGGGCTGCTGCACACTGAGAAAACTCGGGGCTGCAGTGGCGGGAGACACTGGGGGTGCACGTTCCTGGCTTCAGTTTGATTAATGCTCATTGTGAGGGTGAAGGAAGCGTAACAGGGACTTCAGTGAGGCTCCCCGAGCACCAAACACATGAGATGCCATTCCCCTTCTGGGATTCTTTAGCATCCTTGGTGGATAAAAGAAAACCTGAGTTAAAACATGCTGTTTGTATCAAAGGGTTGTACTGGGACTGTGCCGTGGGACAGGATTCCTGCAGTTTTAGCTTGCTTTATCCTGAGGAACCCATGGTGGTGCTCCCCCTTGCCTTTCCCGTCAGGTTGAATGAGGCAGTCTCACCTGGATTCGGTGAGACCAGTCCCATTTCATAGTGCTGCCTTAGCACTAAAATTAGTTAAGCCCTTTATTGTAACCAGGTGCAAATAAAATGTGTAATAGCCAACTCTTTTAATAAGGCATTAGAAAATGGTAGTATTCAAGCCTAGCATTAAAAACGTGGAGCTTTATTATTTTGCATGTGGGAAATACTTTGGAGCACAATAAAAGCCCAGCACTTTTAAAAAGCCGACTTGCATCCTGTCACCGATGTAGTAAATTCGTGCTGTTGCATGTGCTGGCTCTGGCAGAGCTCTGCCTGGCTGAATTACTCATGGCAAGGCCAGTGTAATAATGAGTAGGTTTTATCCGTGGGCAGGGTTTTATTGCATCCAAGTAGTACCACATTTTTCTTAAATTTACAGGGAGAAAAAAGTAGGACTTAAATGTTTGCTGTAATTTTTTTTCTTGGTGTAGCTTTACCTTCATCCTCCTGAGGATCCAGGATTCCTGCACTCAGGGTTGGGCAGGGCAGACCTTGGAGGCTGAGAACAGCATGTTTAAAATATGCAAGTCTGTGTCTCGGTGATACCAAACTTGTGAAGTCCAAGAGCTCCCAGTTCAAACAACCAAACTCAGGGCTCATTGCCAAAGGAATCTACCTGCTGTTTTCATGATATGCTCATTCCTGGCAGGCGGTAAATTTGTTTCTATTTTGTTTTCTCTTTTGTTGCTGTAGTTGGGTGGGTTTTTTTTCTCCATGACACAAAGAGATGATGTTGATTTAGCAGTCTTTAAACACATGGAGGGAATTCTTCCTCCGGAGGACAGCATGGCTTCTCTCTTTGTCAAGCTCAATGGGGATTTTTGTTGTTGTTGCTCTCATTATTCAATTACACTCCTTTTTGTTGAATTCCACTGGAAGTTATCCAGCAGAGAACACCTGGAGAGGGCGGTTAGAATTCCTGGGAGGTGATTTCTCAATGGAGCTCTATCCAGGGCTCTGCCATGTCCCCACCGGCCGAGCTCGTCCTCGACACACGCATGGCAAAACAGGATCCTTTGTGGGTCTGAGAATCACTGCCAATCTTAAATTACAGTAATTAGCCTTCTCCTTTTTGGTTCATTAATTTCCCATTAGGTAAAATTCCTATTAATTATGAACAAGCTACAGAACATTTTAAAATATTTCAGAGTAGAGAAAGAGACCTGCTAGAGCAGAAGAATCACCGAGACGCAGGAGGGTCAGGACCCTTTTTCCACAAAGAAATGGGAGAAAGGTTTCTTGATTAGTCCTGGCAGTGTCCTGGCAGGGATAGGTTAAAAAGGTTGTAGGGAGTGATTTGATTGTTTTTGATTTTTTGGAATGCTTAAACTCATGTGCTAGAGTAATTTTATTTTTTTTTTAAGACACTGCTTCCAACCTTCACAAATCCATATTTTGTTTTTTTGTTTTTTTTTTTTTTTTTAATACCGAAGCAATAGATTTTCTAATTCAGAGATTACTAATTTATTTTTTTAATAGGGAAAGTGTGTGTGTACATTTTTTCAGCTTAGAAGATGAGCAAAATGAGAGCTGGACCAAGAGGGTGTGAGAAGATTTAAGCTGATGAAAGAACCCCAGAGAAACTGTCAGCTCTTTTGACTGTATATCTAAAAATTAAAATATAAATCAATATGATGAAAAATACTAATACCAAGGGATATAACAGCTGAGAATTAGGGACTGGGACCCTGGGGTGGCTCAGAGGGAGCTGAGACCTCCCGGCTGAGGGCCACGTTTTCTCGAGGGTCCTTTGCACCAAGGTATGCATCCGCTTTTTAAAAAGCACCTGGTCTTGCTCTTTTTTTCCTTTTTTTTTTTCCTAAGCTATTTACTTGTAAGCACCCATGTCAAAATCTCAAAAATCGTGTCATGCAGACACAGCTGGGCTGTTTTTCCACCCCTTTGGACAATCCCTGTGCTGATGCTCAGGCTCGTGCTCCTGCCCGCGGGAGGACGCTGTGCCTTCTGCGGAGTTTTTTGCCGTGTTTGCTCTGCAGAAGGATTCTGGAAGAGGAAAATGGGCTCTTAGGTGGTTTCACAGGCTGGTACTGGAATTGGACGAGCACTCACCATAGAAACCGTGGCAGTACGTGAGCCTGGGAGGAGGCACAGCACAAAGGAACAGTGAGGAATGTACCTACACACCTCCTTTGTATCCGTCTGCAGTCGGTGTTCCGTGGGGCTGGGGGCGACGCCGCCCTGGCAAAGGGGTGACCCCGCCGTGTTCGCGATGCAGCAAAACTCCCGGCATCGCCTCAACTTTCCCCTTTTTTGCCAGGGACTTTTTTGCTTCCCTGGACTGAGGGTAAGCCCCAGCAATCTGGGAAATGCTGAGAGATCCCTGCAACCTGGAGCAAAATACTGGGGAAAATTTGACAGAAAGGGTTGTTTTCCTGCAGGGTCATTAATTTTGAAATCGTAGCAGTTCCCAGTTTGGTGGTGCTTCATTTGTCGAGCATTCGTTGCCCATACTTGAGGGGGTTGAACATCCAAATTTGTCTGCCATGGATTTTATGCAAACCCTTCTCCCCTCCTGCTCCCCCTTTGCCTTTTCCTGTGCTGCTGGAGCAGGAATGATACCTGCTGCCTGCCTCCCTCCCTGCTGTGTTGTGGACCTCAGCGCCTTTGCTATGAATTCTTGGGGTGAAAAATGCTTTATTTGAATTCTTGGGGTGAAAAATGCTGTATAAATGTCAAAGTGTGTTGTTATAAATGTGAAAATACTTCTATTTGTCGTAAAATGAGGTTTAACATTATTATAATGTTAAAATAGAGAATTCATCCTCCTAGCAGTCAGCACCCAGAGAGCCTCGCTTCTGCTGCAGATGTGTTTGTGCTTAGCACTTTCCAGTGCTTCTGTGCTGGGTCCCCCCATTCCCATTCCCCCTACAGTCTTCAAGGAGCCCAGGCTTTGGTGGTCTGCTCCGAAAGGAGGAAATTCGTGTTTCTGGTGAGGAGAGGGTGTGGGTAGGGCAGAGGCAGCTGCTCTGCCTGGGGAGGTGCAGCGGGTCCAGCTGGGTTTGGAGATGTGCTGCTGGAGACTGACAGCTTTGCTTGGTGCTTTTTTTTTTTTTCCCCTTTTGGCTTTATTTAATTTTTTATTTTAATGTTCTTAAAAATACTCTCAGGATAAAGAACCCTCTTCCCTGGCTGCTTGCAAGAGTTGACACCTTTTTGAGTCATGACACAGACACTGAAACACAGCCGTGGCTTCCTGTGGACACCGGAGCTCCGGCCACGTCCTCTGGCGTGTTCCGTGCCCTGCAGCCGGTTTACTTTGGCAAAAGCTGGTGGAATTCAAATGTTATGAGTGGGTGCTTCAGGGCTGGGTCCGTTCTCTGCACTGGTGCTTTTAGCTGTGCCTTCTCCACTGGCTGCAGCCCCCCACATCCAGCCCATTCTCCTGAAAATGCTGGATCATTCCTGTTTAGGGAAAGGTGCTGGAGCAAACCCGGTGTGTTTGAGCACAGGGGAATCCTCTCAGCTGGGTTTCCAGCAGCTTTCCTTCCATCTTCTGTGGGGTTTAACCTAAGCCACTGCCAAAGCAAAAATCAGTGTCCAGCCACTGTGATCTCCTGCTCACTGGCACCTCAGCACACCCTGTCTGCAGCCATGAGGGGGGTGCAGAGCAGCTCCTGGAGCGTGGATCCTTCCCATAGGAACGGTGCTGCTTTGTACCTGTGGGTTGTGGGGTCAGAGCAGGCCTGGCCCCACAGCACTGCCGTGTGCGGCTTTTCCTGCAGTCAGCTCAGCCCGGGCTGTGACCCTGTGAGCTGCTCAGGCCTTAGCGTCCTAAACTAGGAACAATTTCATAGAGCACTAGAAACCCAATTTTGGGAGCTAAATAATAATCAGGATTTTTCCCCCATTCTCCTTACTACAAACAAACAAAACCCCTGCATTGCAGCAGTTGCTGAATCGCCTGTACCACAGTCCTGGTGATTAATCACTCCTCTGGTGAAACAGTGAGCAACTGGAACTGAAAAGGACATTCTTTTGTGTTAGACTACATTTCACTTTTGCTTTTTTTTGTTTCACCTCATTTACAGCTTGAAACGTTTCCTGATGGCATCGCTGGGAGGAGGCTGCACTCCAGGACGCAGTGAAGCTCCTGGAGGTGCTGGCACTGCTGGAGATGGGTCCCTGCTGTCACCTCCTGCCTGGGCCTGAGGGGTCTCTGGGTTTTTCCTGCTCTTTGCCACATGCTGTTAGATTTGTGGAGCATTTGCTCTTCGTGGTTATTGCAGATCTCTGCAGTCAGCTGCCGAGGGAACCCATCTGGACAGTCTTTAGCAAGGGGGGGAATTCGTGGTGCCCTTTGTATTCGCTCATCTAACACACAGCCTATTTTCCCTTTTTTTTCCTTAAAGTTGTCATGGTTTTCAGCACATTTCTAGTACAATGAAGAACACGAGCCAGAGAATTGTCCTTCCTGTATCACATACCCTTTTTCCCCCCACCCAGAATTGGCATTTTTCTTCTTTTTTAGCCTGGCAGCCCCATCTCAGCAGCATGGGCTCTGCCTGTCCGTCAACATGGAGAAGCAACAATCCTGTGGGAAATAAAGAACAACATGATCCTGTCACTCAGGCCCACAGTAGACTCTGGAAGTGTAAGGGAGCTGAGCCAGGATTACCAGTGTATCATGTTTCCTGACCTTAGTGGCCTTTCCGAGCTCAGTAGAGAAGTGTTTTCTGATTGTATCACAATTTTCTAGTGGTTTATGAGACTGTGGCAGAGACTCATCAGCCGGAGAGAAAAACGCTGGCAGGGCTTATACTGCTTCTGCTCCTCCTTTGCCATATTTGATGGAGAGTGTGGGGTGCTGGGGTGCTGTGTGACACAGCCACACGTGTGTGCTCTGCCAGGGCTGGTGCCGTGTCCGTGGGGAGCTCGTGGAGAGGGGGAGCGATGCTGTTGCGCCTCTGTCAGCTCGCAGATAGAGGGGGAATCTCTGGATGATGTGCAGGATGAGTCTGGTGCAGAATTAAAGACTTTACTGATGCTGAGGCCTCTACAGACTCTAACTGAAGAAACAAAGCAGCTCTTCAGTCAGTCAGGAAACTCAGGCTTTGGCTGCCCCGTTCCCAGCGAGGCCACTGATGTGTGGCAGAGAGGGCTGAGCTTATGGGCATGAAAGTGTTTTTCCAGTGCGTGGGCTGGTTTGATAGATGTTGCCTCTCCCTGCATCCCTGCGTTGTGACTGATTCCACTTTGCTCCAAAGCAATTGATTTTCTCCCCAGGGCTCCGCTGGCGGCTGCAGCCCCTCCGTCCTGCCCGGAGCCGCCGCGGCAGCAGCTCAGTCACATCCCTCTTTCCTCTCTCTCTTTCCCTGCAGAACACAAGTGCCCGGTGGACCAGAGGGAGCAGCTGGAAGAAACCCTGCCCCTGATCCTGGGGCTGATCCTGGGGCTGGTTATCGTGATCACCCTCGGCATTTACCACATCCACCACAAGCTGACAGCCAGCCAGGTGCAGATCCCTCGGGACAGATCTCAGTACAAACACATGGGATAGGGAGCAGGACCGAGCAACCCGAGCATTTATCAGGTAGAAAAAGCAAAAGCACTTTTTTCTGCGAGCGAGGAAAGGTTCTGGGGGAGGGCAAGAGATGGTATTCACAGCACCTAATCCTGAGTATTTCATGGAGACACTCTGGCTAAGGCTCGGCTTTAACACAGACTCTGTAAGGAGACTCGGTGTCTGAGGTGTCTGTAGGTGGTTTGAATACCTTCTTAAGCAGCTGGGCTGATCATCTGGAAACAGAAATGCTTCACATGTCAGAGTTTCACACTGGGAGCACAATTAGCTTTCTTGTTTTATTTATTTTTTTTCCCTTTTTCCCGTCTCAAGAGATTCTTGCCTCCCCCTGCATCACCTTTGGAGCATTCAGCCCTCCATGTTCCTGTCTGTGCAGGAAGCAGGGCTGAGAGACAGAGCCATTGCACAGGGTTCATTCAGGCCCTCTAATGAAGGGACTCAAACCACATCCCTAAGTTTGCACTCATGTTAAGGAAAGCATGGAGGCAAATGCAAGTGTGCTTTGGAAAAAAAAAAAAAAAAACCATAAAAAAAAAAATTCAAGGTCAATAACTTCAGTGGAGCAGATCACAGCTGTGGAGCTGACCCCACACTTGAGAATGAGTGAGGAAAGTTTGTTTTTGCTTCTTGAGCCACATCTGAACTAAACGTAAAAAAGAAAAAAAAAAAGTATTGATACACAAATTATAAAGTGCCGTGCTACTGCAAGTCAACTGAGAAATGCTTCTGGCTGGGCATCCTGCACGTATTGTGATTGTGGTTGAGATGTTACATTGCTACCTGCAACTGATAATTTTCACAACAAAACAAAAAAAAGAGAAAAAGAAAACAATGTTAAAGTTACTATGCAGATTATTCAGGTATAATCTAATGTAACAGAAAAAAATATAAGGGAACCCTTGAAATCTATCCTTAAATGTAGACGATTTTTAAAATTAATTAAAACATGTACATATGTAGTACTTGATTTGCCTTCTTATTTTGAAATGATGTAATGCTTTGTACTCACTCCATGATACCAATGGAATCGGAGCACAAACACATCACCTGAGTGGATTTTACATGTAGGATTTATTCCAGCAGTGGTTTTGCTGCAACTGGCTTGGTGAAGACACGGTGGTTCAGTATTCTGTGATTTGTTGGTTGTCTCTAATATTCTCCTATCTCTTGGTTGTTTTTCCTGTGTGTTGTGTGGGCAATGATGTGTTTTATTCCGGTACTGTCCAGTTCCCACAGAATCCTTTGACTCCCCTTGGCTCCAGTGTTGAGTCCAGGCCTTGTGTCAATTTAGGGTATGGAAAATACTTCCCTGTTCTTAAACTGATTGAATTCAAAGAGAGGCTTGATTGTTTTCTTTCAGCTTAAAACTCAATCGAAGAAAAATAGTAATTTCAATGTTGGGAAAAGGCAAACTTTTTTTTAATGCTGTAGCCTCCTCCAAAATTTAGGGGTTTTTTTTGATGGTGGATGCAGCATAAGCTTTGCTTTAGTCCTGCCTTATTCCTGGTCTCATTTCTGTGCTCCGCTCAGCTTTCCGTTTCCTCATTTGGGTGCAAGAAGCAAAATGATGGCACTAATGATGACTGTGGCTTTGCCCTTTTCCTTTAAAACTCCAGCGAAAGGATCCTGGGTGAGCTTTAGACTGACCAAGTGCCACTGCCTACAATACACTGATAATTTAAAAAGAAAAGAAAAGGTTCTTTTAGAGGCAGTTAGAAAAAGCCAGAGGTAGCAGGAGGGTGAATAAAAGGATTAAAGGTTCATCCTTAATAGAGAGGAGCTTTGTCCTGCCTCACCCTTGTCTGCCCCAGGGCCAGGAAGGCTCTCCCGGCCAGAGCTCCCATCAGCCTGGCACAGCTGCCACTGTGACATCCCAAAGAGTAATAAAACAAAAAAAGGAAGCCAGCAGCTGAGCTGCAGATGCCAGAGGAGCCCCTCCGCTGCCATTTGTCTCCTGGATAGGCCGTTCTGGCAAGGGGGCTGCAGGAATGAGGGGGGACATTGCACCTGACTGGAGCCATCCCGGTCACTAAGAGGGCATTCCCACCTGGCTGGCTGCCTCCCTTGCAAGAGGGGCAGGTTCAGGGGGTTCACATGGAGCTGCTGAAGGCAGTAGACCCTGGGGCTTGGCTGAGCTGCTGAGTGCCAGAGCAGGAGAGGCAGGGGCTGGGGATGGAGCTGCTGCCTGGACACCGTTCCCGGGGCTTTGGGGGCGGCTGTGCTCTGGTCAGTGGGGTCCTGGTGGGTCTCAGTCCCTCGGTGTTGCTTCTCCTGTTGCACCACGTGGGCAAGACCCACCTGCTCCCAAACATCTGTGTAGATTTAAGAGGGGAAAAAAGGCTGATTTATGGTGGGCTGTGCACACTGTTTTTAATTCATCCTGCACTGACCCTGTCGGGACACTCGCAGGGACCGTCCTGGCCTGACCCCAGTGGCTGAGCACGGGCCAGAGCGCTGAGGGGGTGGCATTGGCCATTGGATGGGGACACCCCCCCAAAAGCTGATGCAGCTCCTGTGCCCGCAAACGTGAAGGACTTTTGCTGCTTTTCATGCCAGATGAGGGTTTCCCTTAGGAAGCACTTGGCATCACCTTCAGGGGGCCAGTGTGTCTGGAAGCTATTAGGAACAGAGTTCCACGAATACAATATTTAATTTCTTGATTTTCTGAACGGATAGAATTTTTTTTTTTTTTGTTGGACCGAAATGTTTTTCCTTTTTGGGGAAGACAGGAAAAAGAAACAATAATTTCACCTTAGTGACAGTTTGTGTCCCAGACTGATGTATCTTGGTTGAAAAAAAGTTATTTAAGGTTTTAGGTGAAAACCCTTTAAATCTTTTAATTCTTTCCATCCTTTTGCCAACACTTACTGAAATTGATCTGATTTTTCCATTGCTTTAAGCTTTTCAAGCCTATTTATGAAAAATTATTTCTGAGAGAGATTATGTCCAGCTTCCCTCCTGCCTGTCAAACTGCAGCAGCATCTTGAGGATGGCAGCACTTTGTTGTGATTTAATTTTGTATTTAGCTTTCATTCATTGATGGCTTTTTATGGGTGAGCTGCAAATTGAAAGCTTTGCTTTATAGATGTTTATGAACACAGCAGTAGAAGGTGGATAAATACACCTTATCACCCTAGTGAGCTCTGTAAGGACCTGAAATAATTAAGCACTTACTAAAGCAGCTGCTAATGACTTACAGAGTACTTGTGATTAATTATAAATTATTGACGTATTGCTGAGGAGGGGGCCAATATAGCCAGTAAATGTCCTGGCCTCTGCTACTATGATAGGAGTATTTGGGAATTGTTTTAGACCTGCCAGCTCAGAAAAAGCCATCATTCCTTAGTAACAGGTGGGAATAATTTCATTGGAATATCCCACCATACCTGGAGCACGGCCTCAGGTTCTGAGCAAATGGATGCTCTTAACATGCCTTGGTTGGTTGACTGTTGCTTTTAGGTCATGGCATTAAATTTTTTCAATGTATTTTGAAGTACTTACTGCTGTCAGCAACCAAAAGTAATATAAAACCTCATTTGTGAGACTTGAAGATAGCACATAACATTGTAGATTCATCCGCTGGCTGGTGCTGCTGGGGAAACTGGGAGGAACTGCTGTCAGCAGGTGTGAGAGATCAACAGCTGTGAGCTAAAAATTAGGGATGTCTAAGGTAGAAAAAGAGATTATTTAGGGGGCAGAGAAAAGGTGGAAATGCACCGACACTTAGAAATCACTTGGGGTAGCTCTATAAATCACTATATATATTTATATATACGTACATGTATTGTACACATGTGTATCTTGTATATACATATATACAGGAACACTTTTTTTCCCCTTCTTATCTGCTTGGTCCAGTACTGTGGGACTGAGTCAAATCTATAAACTGGAAAAAAGGCACGGGGGAAAAAAAACCACACTGAAACTTAAAGTGTTTATGAATTAATTTATTTAACTTGCATGTGCATTTGTCTCACCAGTAGCTGGTGTTCACAAAAAAACCCCTTTGAAACTGACAAAACTCTCAGTAAACTTGATGAACACTGTTTAAAGTATCTAATGATAAGAAAGTTGCAGAAAAATCTTCACTTGTACAGCCTAAAATGTGCTGAATATTGAACAAAAAACCCCCACCAACCCCCGTTTTTCTTTTTTTTATTCAAAGATGGTTAAAAAAGGTAATTTTGTGGCTAGTATTAAGTTGTGCCATTGCCTGGACTGGTGCAGCCTGGTTTCCTGAGTTGTCACGACTACAAAAGAGAGCCCTGGGAGGCTGGGGGTGCTGCTCCCGGCCGGGTGGGCGCCGGGAGAAGTGGGGCGGCGGGAGCCAAACACATTTTCTTCAGTGTCTTCTTAAAATGTGCAAACAGGGTCAGGGAGAGAGAGCAGTGGGGAGAAGACACTGATGTAAGAACATCTATTCCATGTTCCAGATTGTCTTTATCTCCTTTTTTCTTCTTTTAAAATTGCTTCTCTCCCTCCGAATATTCTTTAAGGGCAGAACTAAAGGAGCTTCTTTACTATTGGCAACTCTTTTCTCCCAGAGGAAGATCTTTAAGCAACAGCTCCTGCCAGGTTTAGATGTTTGGTTATAATTTACTACAATAAATAACAATTAATTTATTAACTATGAAGTTCCATAATAAGAAAGAAACTGTGTTTTCACAAAGTTGGCTTTGTGGTTCTTAAAGATACCATAAAATGAGGTCAGTTAAAAAAAAAACCCAAACTTGAAAAACATGGCTTTTATATTATACATAATTAAAAACAACTAATTGTTAATAAATAAAATTAATTTCTCATTGAAATAATTCTGAAGCACTTCTAAAAATTTTAAAGGCAAATCTATTTAGGCCTACAGTTAACATGCAAAGTCATCCAACAAATAACACAAAATTGTACTGCAGTAGTCAACTGTTGCATCAACATTCAGAAAGGTCTAGACAGCAGCACGACTTCTCCTCTATGGCAAACGCCTGGCAGCACATCCCAACCCCTCCCATCCCATCCCACCCCATCCCACGGCTCTGCCTGGGCTCCGGGGATCCCTCTGGGCTGGGAGGAGGCGCTCCTGCCCTCTCTCTCCACTGCCAGAGCGCAACAGAAATAGCGGAGGCTTCTGTGGTGGCAGAACTGGCCTTGTGGTGGCATAAAAAAAGAGGGATGGCCCCGGCCTGGGAGGCTCCTTGGGCAAGGCTGGGTGGGGGCATTGGCTCCCAGCGAGGGGAAAGGGGAGACCCCGAGCAGAGCTGGCCCTCAGCAGAACTGGGACTGCCACTGGCACCCAGTGCCCCAAGCCAGGCGCTCCTGCCAGCATCAGTTATCCTCGGCTCTTCCAGCTGCCGTGAGGGCAGGATGAGCCCCCTGCTCACCCCGTGGGAAATCTGCAAAACCTTACAACTTCCTAAAGGTGGTTATGGTTCTTTTTTTTTTTTTTCCTGTTTTCAAAAGGGTTAAAAAAAGTAGGAAACTTCATCTTCTCAAATTCTCGCTAAGTTACACTTATTACTTCAACTAACACAACAGTTACGTGACAAAGTACTGCAAGTTATCAAAACGTACTGTACAGAAAATTACAAACTTGTTGCAAAATACATTGCGCTGCTCTGACCGAGATAAAAAGTGCTTTATTTTGTCAGAAAAGTGTTCTTCTGAAACAGAAGTGCCGTAGCCTGCGGTAAAGTTCTGGTGTTTCGCTCTGGCTGTGCTCTCGTCTGCTAAATTACCTTCCCAATGCTGGCAATTGGTGCCGTCTGCCCGGATGGCCCAGCAGACAACAGCGCTGGGAGTGCCGGCGCCTGGCGGAGCGTGGCTGGGATTGCTCCCGGTTCCTGGCACACAGGGAGCACAGAGAGCACTGCCCGGGCTTTGGGGTTCTCTATACACCGCGGGATTTCCGCAGGGCTGGTTTCCTTCACAAGGTTTTCCTCCTCCCCGCCTGCAGATCCCACACAACTGCTGGCATTCCCACACGGCCGTGAGCCAGACTCTGCACTGACCTCTTCCCAAAAAGCTTCAGCGGTGCCTGTGCTGCCTCATGAGTGGCACGATGCAGGAGGGGGGCCCAGCCAGTTTGAGAAAGGGGTGTCTCAGCAGTTCCTGTGCCGTGGCTCTCTGCGAGGGCTCCCGCACCAGCATTGAGTCCAGGAAGCCCCGGAGGACCGAGGAGACCTGAAACACCACACTGGCGTTAGGGGTGGACAAAAACACCCAGTTCCAGCTATGCTGGCTCTGTGCATGCTGTTTTCTTGGGAACACAAAGGACACTCTGATCTTCCCTGTGAGCTGAAGGGCTGTGGGTCATTGCTGTGCTGCTGATGTTTGAAGTATTTGGGTATCACTGGGGTGCAGAACAGCATTTCGGTAGGCTGAGGGCTCAGGTCTGATGGAAACACACCCAAACTGGGAGGTGCCCAGAGGCTTTGGCACCGGCCATGGATATACCAACCCACGCATGGCAGGGACGATGAGCTGAGCTGCTCTGGTCCTCGGGCAGGGTGGGAAGCACAGGGAGCACGAGGCTCTGCCCAGCTCCCTTTGCCATCACTCACTGCACAAGCAGTGCCAGGGTCAGGCATAAAAAAGGCCATGAATGATGGCTTTGGCCTCACTTCCTCCCCACAGGAGTCCTGTGCAGGACCTGCTGCTCAAGGTGGGACCTTAGAGATGTAAGTTACCATTTGGGCATGCAGGTGTGTGCCTACAGTGTTGCTGAGCATGACTGTGCAAAGCCCTGCTCCCCAGGGGAAGCCTGACCTTGTGCATGTCCTTCACGCGGGGCGGGAGGTTGTCCCGGATGCGGCGCATGGCCTGCAGCGGCGGCTCGTTGAAGTAGGGGGGTTCACCATCGATCATCTCGATCACCATGATGCCCAGGGACCAGATGTCCACCTGGAACACACACAGGGCTCCTGAACACTGCTGGCAGTGCAGGGGGGCCAACAGGCTCGGCACAGGGGATCGTGCAAACCTCGGAGCTGGCTCGTGCTGCTGTCTGCCTCCAGTCTATGCCAGCAGTCTGGAGAGCCAGCACCATCCATCTTTCTTTTTTAACCAGCCAACCACGATTTTTCTTCTGAGCAGTGAGTGCCTTGACAAAACAGATTAGCAGGGCCTTACAAACCTGGGTCTGTAGCTGGTGCTGCCCACTGGAAGCTCGGTGCCTTGGAGAGGCTGTGTCCTGCTGCCCTGCATTCCAGCAGCACTGATCTGCACCCACTGAACGCCAGCCCCAGGCTGGCTCTGTAGCTGCTGGAGAGCAGGGTACACTTCAGCTGCCGTGAAATCACTTTATTCCCCTGAAGCTTAAAGACTACAGGAACTCCGTTCCAGACCCCAAGGCAAATGCAAGCACTCACTACACCCAGGCCTCTTTACAGTCAGCACAGGTAACACATTATGTACGATCTTTGGAAAGTGATTCTGGTCCAGTTCAAAAAAAAAACCATATTATTTTTTTTCTTAGTTCTGGCCTGCTGCAGAGCTGCTCCAGAATCCCAATCCTCTGATGACTGTAATTCCTGTCATTTGCCAGCCCAAATACTGCCAGGGCCAGTTCATTCAGCTTTTGCTCTTTTGCCAACACAATCCTTTAGCTTAAAGCCTTTTTTTTTCCTTTCCCTTCTAGTGGGGAAACTTAATGTAGCCCTAAGTTCAGCCGCTTTATAATCCCCCTAAGCTGTTAAAGGGCTAATAATAGTTGATGCTATTATCCCTGGCACATCTTCTACAACAGCACAGATCCTGGGTACAGAGCAGCGCCTGCAGGGCGCTGTGCCATCCTAGAGCAGTGTGAAGCTGGAGCAGCTCCTGCTCATCTCATCTCCCCTTCCCTGTGTATGTCTGTATTTCCACACACCCATATTCTATATAGGTATGTATACGTGTGTATAAACACATCCGTGTCCCTGGCTCTGTTTGCCTGGCAGGGTCGAGCTCTGCAGCTGTTCCTGCGTTCAGCACTCCCAGGCAGCAGCTCTGTCCCCACGCGGAGGAGCAGAGGCAGCCGTGTCCCCGCTGGGGAGGTGTGAGTCACTGTCACGGCTGAGCGCAGAGGGGATTGCTCGTCCCAGGCTGCCAGGGCAGGAGTGCCGTGACTCACAGCTGCCTAATGGATGGGGTATGGCACTGCAGAGCTGCCGGGTCCCCCCACCTTGCTGGGCTCCTCTGAAGGGTTCCAGTAAAAACGTGTGTGTTGCCTTTCTCAGAATATCTGGCAGTGCTTGAAACGGCTCCCACGGAGGCACTTCTCCTATCCCTGTCTCTCACCCGATGACAGCCATGGGTGCCAGGAATGAGCCCACCTGGAGATCAATCCTACCACAGAGGGTGGCAGTCCAACCCACCCAGCTGGCCTCGGATTTGGGACCCTAGAGGACCCATGCCTCTGCTGGCACTCCTCCAGAGGAAGGGAATGGCAGGCTTTAGCTGGATGAAAGCAGAGTGGCCTTGTGCAAATACTGATGTGACCTGGCTGTGCAGGAGGGGTGTGTGAGGTGGCTGCTGGTTTGGCACATGCGGGTGTGCACACCTGTGACTGCAGCTCCAGCCCGCAGGCTTAGTACTAAGGAGCAACAAAGGGCCTTTCACGATGTGAAAAGGAGGCCAGTTTCCTTTACTACAGCACCCCAAGCCAAAATATGTAAAAGCATTACACTGCTAAGAGCGCTAAATGCGGTTGTTATTTAATAACTTCATCTTGGGGAAATACTTTCAAACCAGGCACGATGCAGCACTCTGGGGCAAACGTAATTGCAGCTATTTAGCACAGCTGTGCAAATGCTTCTGAACTGCAGAGCTCTGACAGAGCTCCACGGGGTTGGGATATCCCCCTGGCAGTGCCTGCTGAGCTCACCTCGGTGCCATAGGGAATTGGGATATCCCCGCTGGCAGTGCTCACCTCGGTGCCATAGGGAATTGGGATACCCCCCCAGCAGTGCCCGCTGCACTCACCTCAGTGCGGTAGGGAATTGGGATATCCCCCCGGCAGTGCCCACTGTGCTCACCTTGGTGCCACAGGGAATTGGGATATCCCCTCCGGCAGTGCCCGCTGCGCTCACCACGGGGCCAGAGGGAATTGGGATATCCCCCCTGGCAGTGCTCGCAGTGCTCACCTCAGTGCCATAGGGAATTGGGATATCCCCTCCGGCAGTGCCCGCTGCGCTCACCTCGATGCCATAGGGAGCTGGCATATCCCTTCTGGCAGTGCCCGCTGTGCTCACCTCACGGCCATAGGGAATTGGGATATCCCCTCCGGCAGCGCCCGCTGCGCTCACCTCGGTGCCATAGGGAGCTGGGATATCCCTTCTGGCAGTGCCCGCTGTGCTCACCTCACTGCCATAGGGAATTGGGATATCCCCTCCGGCAGTGCCCGCTGCACTCACCTCGGTGCCGTAGGGCATTGGGATATCCCCTCCGGCAGTGCCCGCTGCACTCACCTCGGTGCCGTAGGGCATTGGGATATCCCCTCCGGCAGTGCCCGCTGCACTCACCTCGGTGCCGTAGGGCATTGGGATATCCCCTCCGGCAGTGCCCGCTGCACTCACCTCGGTGCCGTAGGGCATTGGGATATCCCCTCCGGCAGTGCCCGCTGCACTCACCTCGGTGCCGTAGGGCATTGGGATATCCCCTCCGGCAGTGCCCGCTGCACTCACCTCGGTGCCACAGGGAGTTGGCCTATCCCCTCTGGCAGTGCCCGCTGTGCTCCCCTCGCGGCCATGGGGAATTGGGATATCCCCCCCGGCCGTGCTCACCTCGGTGCCGTAGGGCAGGCGGGATATCACCTCCGGCGCCATCCAGTACGGTGTCCCGACCAGGGACTTCCTCCTGGGGACCTCCTTCGACACTTGGGCGCAGAACCCAAAGTCAGACAATTTTATCTGAAAAGAAGAAGTAAAAGCCCCTCTTGACTAACAGGACAAACTCTTCCGAGACACACCTCCAGCTGCAGCCGAAGGGACAGAGATGGAGCTGCAGCGTTTTCCTGGGACAGGACAGCAGCCCAGCTCTGGATGTCCGGAGATGAGAGCGCAGCCTGGGGAACATGCAGCTCGTTAAAATGAAGGCAATGGGAGATGTAGGAGAGTGGCAGTGGCGCTCATTCCTGATATCATCTGTCACAGCCCATTGCCTCTCCACCAGCAAAGGATGTGGAGGTGATAAATGGCTTATAACACTGAAAAATAGAAGGAAAACAAAATATTCCAAATAGAACCCCCATGTTTGTAGCTGTGCATGTGATATCCAGTAATACACATACTCCAAGTGACACACACACCTCCCGTGGTTCGTACCAGTGTGTACAATCCCTGAGTTTGCCAGAAAATGTGGGAAACAATGGAATTCACCCCACTCCCTTTTACCACCCACAGAAAATAAAAGCCCTTCCACTGGTTTGCCGAGCCCAGGGCCTCACACTGGGGACTGTCACTGAAGAAGCTGCCATCTTCATGCAGGAGGAGAGCTAAGCTGGAGAAGGCAGGAAAGGGTACAGGACTCCCTGCAAAAGAGTGAACCTGTTCCCTTTGCTTGGGAACTCGGGAATTAGTACTGTCCTTGAGTAGCTGTGGCAGTGACCTGAAATAGAAATAATGGGATACACAAGCACTCCGGAGAGCAGCTCTTGCTGCATCATGTGCCTGGCTCACACTTTTATGAGAGTTTTTTTTTTTAACAACAAAAATTATGGAAAATTATCGCCTCCCCCTCCCTGTCGCTGTACAACGCCAAGGTGAAAACTCCTCCAACCTCCAACCACAACAAACTGGTCTGAGGGCTGGTGGCATCACCCCCTTCCAGAAACAGCTTGTTCCTTAAGGCTAGAATCTTTTTTTTTAACCCTCTGAGCACTTACTTGGAGGCCTGGAAGCTATCAAAGGGATTTTCCTGGATATTTTTCTAACCCCCATCACTGCACAGTTCACAGTCCCATGCCCAAGGTCCACAGGCTGCGTATCTCATCAGGTACTCAGTGCCTGGGGATACAAATTGAGCCCAAACAGCCCCAGGACAATTGGAGTGGGAAGCTGCATAAATCCCTGCATTGTGTAGGCTTATTGTCAGCACTCACTTGTTTTCTTTGGGGTTCAGCACAGACATTACTTTTTTTAAAAGTTACGGGTATTATTTTTAACGGAATTATGAAATGATTGTTGGTATTTCTAAAACAAAGCCAATAATAGCCAAGTTCTCCAGGCTAAATGTATTTTTCAGTTTACAGGATGAAGAATGGAAGAAATAATGCATATTTTGGAAGCAGAGCCCAATCTTCTTTTGTAGGAGCACAAGAGGTTTTGCATATCTATTGCTCATTCGAGTACATAAAAGACGATGATTTTCTAAAAAAAGATAATTGCACAACACAGCCATGAAGAAATCTGCAATGCAGATAATAAGGACTGGAGTAATGAGTATAATGAGGCACCGTATGCAGATCCCGAGCGCAGATCAGATGTTATTTCAGCAACATGAACTGAAATCACAACTGAAGAACTCCTACACACGTGGGATTTTCTTTCCTTGAAAGGATTAACAGGAGCAGCCGTGACTGCTGCAGGAAGAAAATCCCTCTCCCTTGGTTAAGTGGGCATCAAATTAGACAGGCCTTTGGCTATGGAGTCAGACCAGGCCTGAGAAGCCAAGAGCTTTACCTTTGGAAAGGGAAGGTCTGGATCTGCTTCCAAACCAAAGCTCCTGGGCCCAGTCCAACCCTCCAGGTCTTGCCTTAGACAGGTGTGTAAGGCCAGCAGAGCAACCCTTAATTTGTGTGCAAACTGCATTCTATTCACTGAGCAAGTCATGTGCAGCACTTTGTCCCCTTCTCCCGCTGCTCATTGACAACACAAAGACAGAGCCAGTCACGCAAATGAAGTGTGGGACAGGTATCATGAAGCATCTTGGAAGTGTGAAAGCTACTCTCACCATCTGGGGAGGGTTTCAGCAGTAATGAAGATTATTTCTTATTTGCACAGACTGATATTGGGCCTCCCAACGAGCTTGGGGAAGCAGAGCACACGTACGGACACTGCTAAGTAAATTTAAGAGTGGTAATTTTTTGAGAGGCATCAGCCCAAAAGCAGGCCTCCCACCACCTGACCATCACCCTTGCTGCGTAGTTTCCTCTGCCACTGCCTTTTGAGGCTCCCGTCCCTCCCCAAGGACTCTGCCTGCAGCGCAGATGTCCATCACCAGTGAGGCCAGGCCTGTGTTTTTCGGATTCAGCTCTCTCACAAGTTATTCACACTCTCTAACCACGGGTCACACCCCATTGTTTCCTACACCTGGGTTATTTTTTCCAGGCAGTGCCACTGGTGCACAGGTGTTGTCCTGGCAGCCCTGGGGGCCGGGAAGGCCGGGTGCTCACCCTGCCGTCGCTGGTGAGCAGGATGGAGTCGCTCTTGATGTCGCGGTGGATGACGCCCTGGTTGTGCAGGTAGGACAGGGCTCTCAGCACGGACAGACAGACCGTGGCGATCTGCTCCTCGTTCATCCTGCAACAGCAAGGGGCAAAAAACACCTGAGCGCTGGGGCAGATGGGGAAAGGGGATCTGCAGAGGCACAAGTTCCCAGTCACACCACTATACAGGAGATCTTTTAGGCAGCGGCTCTGGGGAGCAAATCTCTGCTCCTACTTCAGGCAAAAAAGGGGAGATGAGGTGTGGGGATCGGCTCTGCAGCAAGGTCTGGATTAGCCTCCTTGCAGCACTAAAAAAGCCGAGTGTGCCATGTGCTGTAGCCTGTTTCCCTCTGGGAAATCATGGAAATGCCTTATTTACAGTAAGCTCACTGCTTGCCAAGCAGGGATCACTATTGGGATGGAAACAGGTGTGGAATAAATATGAGAAAGAACACCCTTAATTGTGTAGGCAAAACATCAGGCCCTGGGTTGTAGCTCTTGGAGAGCACTTTTATGCCTTCTATAAAAATATTCTGGGTATTTCAGCAGAAAAATAAACAAGAGTCCTCATTTCTGTGCACAGTTGAAAAACCCCATTCTGGGGTGACTCTATCAGCTACAGTGCAGTGCCTGGGATGGGCTGTGAACCCTGGTGCCACTGTCCCATGGCTGACGCCCCCAGCATCTTTTATACATGAGCAGAAGAACACCCGTGGAGATTTCTGCTCTAACTTTGTGTGCCATTTTAGCAAAATCTTTGAAGGAAGGTCATGCAGTGTAAAAAAATCCACCCAGAAGATTAAGAAAATACTATTTTGAGTTAAAAAACAGATGACAGCTCTTAAGAAGTGGTGTCCTGTGAACATCTGTTTGCTGTTAAACTTCTGTCCGAAACATCTAAGATAGAGCTTTTAATGGTTTGGCAAATACTTGCAATATTTTGATTTATTTCAGCACCTAAGCTAAGGTAACACTAAAAAATAAAACACCTATGTTATAATTCTTGGTAGGATCTAAGAGCATCATTAAACTAGGAGGGAACACAAATTTTCTAATTTACAATTCCTTGCTTTTATTCCGCGTCCTCTAAATAGTCTCCCACTGGTTTGGTGTGGAAATTTTCATTTTCTTTTGTTGAAGAGGAAGAAATTAAATAAAGAATCCCTCTTCTCTATCTCATTTTATCCGGCTTATAAGAAGCAGATGAGCAAAGAGCAGATGTAAAGAGGGCTGTAAAATCTAATGTCTCCCCTCAGAAGAGGCAGAGCAGTTCCATACACTGCAGCTCTCGTGCTGGCTAATTTCCTACTTTAAAGGTGTGATATTAACTGAAATATGGGAATGTGCTCCACCATAAGCACAAATGTTCTGACATAAAAATACTTTTCCCCTTATGTTTTAGGCTTGGTTTGCAGATAACCTTTGTGAGGAGAAATTACCCTCAGAACAGACGTGGTTATGACAGCAAACCCAACAATACAGACCACCAAACAGGGAGCTTTTTTTTTTTTTTTTGCCATTTTAGGAAGCAACAGATAAAAGTTGTGTTGCTGCTGAAGTACTTCCCAAAGCATTACCAAATTCCCATCTACCAGCAAGACTTCTCCCATTTTTTTTGCCCTTTGATTTAGCAAATGCTGGTATCGACAGGAATTCATCTGCAATTCTGGCTTATTGAGGATGGTCATGCGAGCATGCTATGTATGGGTTTAACTACGTGTATGTATCAAATACATGGATGTATATTCTCCTTGTGAGTATTTTATGCAGTTTTCTGTTTTTCTCTCTATATTTTGTACGCACACCCCCCAGCCCACCTGGTGTGAGTGACGATGTCTGTCAGAGCGCCGCCCTCCAGGAACTCCATCACGACCCAGAGCTCGTCCCCGACCAGGTAACTGTTGTACATGTCGACCACGTTCTCGTGGTGGTAATCCCTCATGATCACAACCTGCAGAGGCACAAAGGGACGAGCTGGGAATGCTACAAACCTTATCTGACACTTGTTTTGACCTTCTTTTTCGCTGTACTCTTCTCCTGGCGCTTAGGAAAGGTTCTGCGATGAATCACATCCTCCCTAATCCTTATGCCAGCGCATAAACAAAATCAATATATTTACATAAAAATATCAGTCATCATAAATGCATCAGGAGGAAGGAAGAATCTCTAGTTGATAGAGTATAAACAGTAGATAATTGTTTTATTTCAGCCTGCAGGAACAGACCTGTTTATTTAATTGTTTTTTTATTGCCAATTGCTTTCAGTTCAACAGATTTTTTGTTTACCTGATCAATCACTCAACACATCAAAGTTGTTTTTATCACGTACTAAATGGTACTTTGCACAGAATATTAACAGAATGCTGGAGTAAGGCCCCAGGAAACTCACTCAAAGAGACTTTTAAAAGGCTTACTGGTTTCTGTGTACTCTGAGTTAGACACACGGGAGAAATACCAACAAGATGTTCTCAAGAGGTCAAACAACAAAAAACTTTACTTGCAACTTAAGGAAAATCAGAGAACTTTGGCAAAAGGCTTAGTGCAACATTGAATCAATGTAAAACACTTCTCAAAGCCCACTACCTTTGACCATTCAACTTGGCAAACTCTAAGCTTTTAATTCGATTAGATTTTAAGTTACTCCAAAATTCCAAGAAGAGGGAATTAGAAGAAGAAAGAAAGACAGAAAATATATAGGAAAGGACACATACAGCCACCAACTCCTGGGTTCCAGCCCAGCTCACAGAAAGTCCAAGAGAAAGTAGGGTCAAAATGTGCTTGCCTCGTGTTTGGCCTAAATACCCCTCGGCCTTCCTGGGCCCTTTCCCGCTGTGGGACTTGGAGTCATTTGGCCACTCTGGGGCTGGACTGGGACTCTAGGGGCAGGTGTGGAGCATTGCCCCCAGTATGCCAGGGACTGGTATCATGCCAGGGACTGGTATCATGCCAGGCTGGGATGCTGGCTCTAGGGGCTGGGATGTGAGCAGGGCACTGCCTTGCCAGGGCAAGGCCCAACCTGCCCCTGCCCCCACACAAATGCACCCCAAAATGTCTGGAGACATGAGTCTCTCCAGTCTCTCACTGGTGGTGATAGAGGGGATGACTCAAATCCCACACCTAAAAGGGACTGCACAGAAATGGCACCACAGTAAGGACAGCCCAGCCAAGACAGTGCCCATGACCACAGGGTACTGAGGGGTGTCAGAATGGCAACCAGGAGAGAGAAAAACAGCCAGGCAAGGCTTCATTACAGGCAGAGGGATTTCATCACCGCTGACAGGAGATTTTCAGATGGCACGAGTGACTGGAGCGTGTCGGGGAAGCAGCTTGGTCCTGCACAGCATGTAGGACCTGCTTCAAGATGTTACTGTTCAAGGGATGCTCGGTTAGAGCCACCACAGCCTCCAGCAGAGGCAAAGCCAAGCCCAAATAACCAGGACAGTCATGCACTGAGTAAAGAAGAACCGGCTGAAGTTTGTTGTTTAATATTGTAATTAAAAAATGTGAAGTTTTTAAAGGTTTTAAAGAATTCGATCTGTCATGTGCTGAGGGAAGACATGCTCATAGTGTATAGGAAACAAAAGATAGAATTAAAAGGTTCATTCTCACAGGAGGTTTCCTTGGGATCCTAAAGTGGTTTTGGTATTGATCAGGATATTTACAAGTGATCTCAAAAAGGGAGCAGTGAACACACCCCACCAGATGCTTTAAGGGAGTAAGAACTTTAAAAAAGAAGAAACTCTTCAAGTTGCAGAAAGTACTCTCAAGCCCCAAACAACTGGGTGAAAAAATGGCAAATGAAAACCAGTGTTCTGAAATTTAAAATAACGTACATGGGGAAAACAGTCTCCCATAAGCAGCTGTGAGCTTTGAACTGGCTGCAACCACTCAGGAAAGGAGATGTGGGAATTAACATAGATGGTTCCATAAAAAAGGGACGGTCAGCTCTTAGCTTAGTAACCATCAAGAAGGCAAAGGGAGTGCTGATGGTTAGGAGAGGAAGGAGGGAGGAAACAAAAAGCATGTATATACCAGAATACAGCGCACATGCTTCTTGAATAGTCTGGTTAGTTTGGATCCTCCCTCATGGAAGAATAAACTGTGTCAGGAGACAGCAAAAGGCAGCGGGGCTGTGTCTGAGCACCTGATACACTGCATAGACCAGCTGATACACTTCTCAGCTGTTTCCTGTGACAACATTATAGGTTTAAAGCCAGGAGGAGAAGCAGCTCACCTGAAACTGGTCTGGCTGTACAATATTTATACAATCATAGATGTGTGTGGGACCCATCATCTCTTTTAGACAGATACTGATTTGGCACTTGATGGTGGCATTTGGCCTGTGTCTCCTTTTGAACCTGCTGCCTAAAACACCTGTCACACCACCCAAACGCACGTACCTCGTTGAAGAGCAGCTCCCTTCTCTGCTGTTTCCTGAGGTCCATCTTCTTCACAGCGACCTGCTTCCCCGTGTGCTTCTCCGTGGCGATGCACACGATCCCCGTGGAGCCCTCCCCGATCTTGATGAAGTTGTCCAAGTACTCGCGGGGGTCTCCGGGGCTGACCACGAGCTGCAGGGCAGCTCGGAACTGTTCGTGGGACACCCTGGAGGGCTGCTGGTCCGAGGAGGAGCCCCAGCTGGGGGGAGGATAAGCACTTGACGTGATACTCGGGGAGCTGGGGTAGGAGGCGGTGGAAATATAGGGAGAGCCGGGCTGGAGAGGTGGCTGGTGGTAGTGGGGTGCTTTGTGGTAGACCAGAGGGTACTGGTAGCTGCTGCTGGAGTAGCTGACTTTGCTCTGACTCTGAGGTAGCTTGACTGGGCCCCGGGGGTAGGTGTCCGACCCAGAGAGCGGTGGGCTGACAACCAGCTGCGCTCGGTCATAATCCACCTGCAACACAAACGCAGGGAGTGAGGCTGAGGGAACAGCACCTTCCTCCCTGCCCCTCCATTCCATCCCTTTCCAGCACCCCCGAGGCCCCAGCAGAGCTGGCACAACGCGCTCCCACCCCGTACCCGCTCTGCTCAACAGGGCACTGCTGCCCCTGTCTGCGCAGGGATTTTCAGAGCACTGAGCTGCAGTGCCCTCAGCACAAGAGGCCGGGCAAGCCCAGGACATCTTTTTTGATCTCAGGTCCATTCTTCTGTCCAGGTACCTGTTTGTGCACACAACAGTCTTTGCTGAATCGTAGAATGGCCTGGGTTGGAAGGGACCCATGCTCCAAGAAGTGTATTTGCTCTGCATCTGCAGTGCCCTGCAGGCTCTCTGGGCCATTTCCCCCAAGAATGTTCCCCTGTCACATCCAGCCAAAATCTGCCCTTTGGCAAATTCCAATTTGTGTCTTACCAGTACCTGGATTTTGATTCTCAGCTCCTGGCCTTTTCTTATGTTTTTCTGCAGCAATTCAGGGATAACCCAACCTCTTCTTGTGGAGGTGGTGATACCCTAAAATCCCTGTCATCTCCTGTCTTGCCGCGCTACCAGCTGTTGTTTGAGTGACTGCTTACGTAAGTTTGACGAGGAGCCTAATTCAATTCACCATTTCTTAAATCGTTTTCCACAGCGACACACTACTTAACTGCAGTGTCATAAAACTGCTAATTTTCATCTGAACTCAGAGAAAATCGCAAAGGAAATTATCCCGATAGAAAGCCCTGCTCATTTGTAGGTTCCTTTCTACTTTTTGTATTTTCCAAGCTTCTCTAAGCTTCTTACATTGAAGGCTAACGAATACTTCACATTTACAAACGTAGCAGTTTGCTTGCTTCTATCCCAACTAAAACTCCCCAAAAGATGTAGAACAAAAAACCACCCAAAAATTGTATTTTTTTTCTCTGGAAAAGAACATCTTCACATTTACAATACGTGACTCCTGACGATGTGTGGAGCATCTCAGGGCAGGGGGGTGGTTTGACACAGGCTCATCATGTAGCACAATTACAAATAATTATGGCAATGAGTTCATTTAATCAATCAATTTCAGTGGCAGTGCACAGGGATGGACAGAGCAGCAAACTCTACACAGCTCACGGTTGCTACTATTACTGCTGGCTGCCGGCCAGGAGTCCCTGATCCATGTTAGTTAAATGCACATTAATCTGAATTTGGCAGTGTAATCAAGGACCCAACTGAACTGTGAAATTGAATTCTGCGGTGGAACATCATTTGACCATTTTATGCTAAGACTGCAAAAAAAAAAAAAAAGAAAAAAGAGAAAAAAAAAAAATCTGCCGCAGCATCAATTTATCACCGTGGGCTCTGCACAGCGAGGAGGAGTTTGGAGCCGGAGTCGCCTCGGTGCGGGCAGAAAAGCCTCCAGCGCAATTTTATGTCGGCGCTTTCCCACCTCCCGCGTGAGCCCGGCGTGCCCGTCCCTTCATTCCACAAGAGCTTTACCGGGGAAGAGGGAATGCCTCTCCAGAGGGGCTGCTCAGAGGTTTCCCTGGGAAAAGCTGGAGTCTGCTTCCATGCGAGGCTCGCACGCTGACAGCCACCTGCCATCGGGAGCCACCGGCGAGCACCAACAGGGCTGCGCGGCCGCCTCCCAGGATGCTGGGATTGCTTAAGCAAAAATCCACATGATTACAGCCATCATTTCCCTTACTCCATCAGGCAGGGCCAGCCATAAAATAGAAGGGAGTCAGAGACATCATGAATTTCATGAAGGACATTACATCTGCCAAACTAATTAACGTGGAAAAGTGCTCAGATGGTTTGGTGGAGGGAGGGGAACTCAATCTAACCCTGTCCTATATATCTGTGTATGTAGGGACAAATAAATTATTGCTTTGGCTGTACATACACCATTTTCTTTATAACCACTGAGATGGGGAAAACCTGGTCTAGAAATTCAAGCTGGATAAATCCACACCAATTAATTATTTGAGGCTTCACCCATGTCTGGTATTTCTGAGTATACCCTAAGCTTAACACACTGGCAAAAGAAATTTCTCTGCAGTGAAATTTTAGAATGAAAATTCAAGGGTTCAGTGTGCTTGCTAAGAATTTTCAGAAGCTTTTTGAGGTTACCATTGCTGAACAATGTAAACCCACTTCCTGAATCCCAAGAAATGTTACAAAAAGTCAGGAGCTGTAATGAGTAAATCAGCTGAAGCTGTCCTCCAAGCCTGTGTCCTGGCGCAGTGCTCCACATCATGGCAAAATCGAATGCACTTTATTCCACTAATAATTCTATTTCTGCTACTGAATGCAGTCATCTACTGAAAGGAAATTCTTTAACTACTGCAAAGGAAAGAAGAAAACAGCCCTGCACTCATTCAAGATCGGGTCAAAGGAGCAGCCGAAGCACTGACACGACATCCATCATGGCACAGCGGCATCTCCTGCATCCGCACACGGCCGCATCGGCACTCGGGTCTTTTCGCCACTAAAACGTGGATGTAACGCTGCGTCTAAACTCATTTCAGCTCTCGCTCTGGTGACAGTGATGCCTGTCATGTACTGCAGGCAGAGGGAACACCTGCTCGTTCCTCAGGGGTCCCTTCCCCGCGAGGAGGCTGCCTGGGCAGCCTTTCAGCCGAGCGGGTGTCCCCGCGCGCTCTGCAGTGGGACTGCGGCACAGCCGCAGCCGCAGCCCTGCGGCCAGAGCCCACATCCCCAGTCCCTGGTGGGACGGACTCGCCCCTCCGTGACATGCAAAGGATTTCCATTTGATCAGGTTTCAGTTTGCCAAGTGAAAGGCGTGGAAGAGATGGGCTGTAAATCACACAGAGATCGCAGAGGCAAAGGTTACTCTGACGCTTTGCTGGTGGAAATCCCCAAGACGCCCTGTTCCACACACAGAGGTGGCAGGCAGCACTCATGTACAGCTGCTGGCACGTGAATGGGAAGACAGGGAAAAAAGGAGAGGGTTTCTGACAGTAAAGGCTTGGTCTTGCCTTTGCCAGGCTGGAAACGTCCCCGTGGGTACAGAGGGACACAGAGAACGATGGTGAGAGACACCTCTGCCACATTACAGCAGTACGAGGCAGCAAAGGGGGAGCAGAGATCATGGACCCTTGGAGGAGGGACAGGAGAGGGTCACATAGAGCTCCTTCTGGAAAATGACAGGGAAAGGAGCTTTGAAATAATAGGGTTTGGTGCCAGAAGTTAAGAGGGCTGCCTGCGATGAAGAGGAGGGTAAAAAAACCCCATGCAGTACAGAGTGGCCAAAAAAAGCCAATGATGAATTCAGTATTGTGAGACAATACTGAGGTGGGACATCAACTCTGTGTGGTGACGTAACACAGCAGACTCTGCAATTCCATGCAGGTGTCCTAGAGCGAGTCAGCAGGACAGGAGAGCAGGTGGGTGACACAGGGGTGGGTCAGAGGGAGCCAAATCTGAGTCTCTGGCTTCCTACACATCCACAGTTCCACTGCACAGCAGAGGCCAAGCCCAGGACAGGGCAAGTCTTCTGATGTAACAACTCTGAAATCACCGATGATGAAACAGGGCAGACATTTGAATTATCTGACGTCTCTTACCTGTGAATAATACTGAAGTAAGTCTGCTCCTCATGTTTACAAGCCAAAATGAACATCCTTGTTAAATGCACTTTGATACCACACATTTGTGCCTTCAGACTTTTTCACTTACTTTTTCACCTCTTTTAATTATATTTTAAACCCAATCTCATTTGTAAAATATCTGACTTGAGATCTGATTCTCATTTAGTAAGCCCATTTGATGAACCATTATCTTACTAATGCCTCCTTGAAAAGAAGATTCTTCAGCAATCATCCAAGACAAGAAACTCTTATTCACTTCCTGGAGCTGTGGACAGGTTTGGGAATTGAACTGCTGCATTTAACAGTGAATCATCAAGTTTCAATACGCCAAGGTTGTAGGAGTGTTTTTGATGCTCTGAGGAGAGCAATGAATCTTGCATGGAGGCATAATTTTTTTTTATAAAAGTTGTTACTGCATTTTAATGGGATATTTTTCAAAGTGCTGGAATCCTGTAAAAAACACCTCTGTCTTCTGCCCTACTGAATGGTCTAAAATTGCCAGAAGCAGGTGCTAGAGGGTGTCTGAATTACTGGATTTGTCCCTCTCCTTTCTAAACTCTGACAAAACAACTGCTTTCAGGAAAGGAAATGGCAGCTAACCCATCCCAGATTTTCCTCACAGCTTCCAGAACCCACACTGAATGCCACACTGGCGCTCAGTTAACTACCACACATGCTCCTCCCACCACACCCTGAGCTTTGGAAAGGCGCCTAAAGAGACCTGGTAACTTTTCTACTGCCCCCATGATTTATCCTCAAGCTACAAAGCCCAGCTCTGTGCTTTAATGCAAAGAGGGATGAAAAATGCATCGCTCGCCCTTTACCATGGGGCACTGCACCATGGTACCGGCAAAGCAGCCAAAACCTAAGGAAGCACGACACAGGCACACCTCCAACACAGGGATATAAGGGACCTGCAGATACCTGGGACTGCAGCAGGACACAGCCATGCTCTCAGAGCACACAGCCAGCAAGCAAATGCACTGTTCAGGTATTATTAGAGAGCAGAACGGATCTCACCACTGACAGTCACCTACCTCAGCATGTGGAAAGTCACAGCAACCTCAGAGTTGGAAAAATGATCATCACGGTGCCCGTTGCTAGGGGAACTCAGTGATGTTCAGTGCAAGCTACATTGAAAAAGCATCTCTTGCAGAACACTAGATGCTTAAGCAGGTCATCATGGTTATGGGACTAGAGGTGTGAGAAAAGCACTCTTCTCTGAACTGAACAAGTGGTTACAGCAAACTGTTGCAAGCAGGGTAGGAAAGATTGTGTAGATAATGCACCTCATGTGGCAGAGCAGGGACAGATTTGTGTAGAGCAGCTGCGTTTAGATAACATGGCTGAAATGCTTCCTTTCACATCAACCCTTTTAAAATTTACATCTAAAATGTCTTAAGTGAGATCAGCTGCTTTGATTTCATTTCAGTGCTTAAAAACAAAGCAGAAAGGAGTAAGCCCCTACTCTCCTTAGCAGTGAAGAGCTAATAAACCTTGTAATATAAAGATGGCATAAACACAGTATAAATAATGAAGCACAGAGGTTTCAGCCTTGCACAGTAACAATTCAAACTCAGAAGTATCTGATATACAAACCAGACCAGCGTCTCCCCTCCTGCTGAGATCTGCTCAGGCGTACAAACTCTGAAGGCTACAAAATCTGCCAAAGAACTTGGGCTTATTGGGAATTTCAAATAAAATCCCCAGATGATGGGCATCTCCAAACCTGCCTTTGAATAAGTATCTTAAGCCCACTGGTCCCTGACATCCCTTTTCATACACCCAAGTACAATGGGCGGGTTTCCACACCTGCCAAGGAGCAGCCACACAACTCTCGGGGACGTTACCAGCCCTGTTCAGCATCGTGTGCCCTTAATTTTCCCTTTTCACACTCCCCTTCTGGAGAGGCTGCTCGCTGCCTCGGCACCGCTGTCCCCAGGCAGGTCAGGTTACCTTGGGAATGCCTGCTGCAGTTTCGGACAGGCGGGGGTAGGTGTAGGAGCTGTAGGAATGTCCTTGCTGGTGTGCTTTGAAGGCGCTTGCTCCGTAGGGCATGGCTGGCTCCTGCAGGCCGGAGCCTGACCTGGACCTCTGCCTCATGGCTGGCTGAGGGCTCGCAGGGTCCACGTAGGACGACTTTGGCCTCTTATCATAGTCATCCTTGCCCAGGCCGTGTCCCCAGTCGCTGTCACCGTACTCCAGCCTCTCCTTGGGGCACTCGCTCTGCACCGACGCTCGGGATGGGGCGTAAGGAAAGGAATCTCTGTAGTCCAGGGAGGATCCGCTGGGGATCCGCTGATACTCCAGCTTTAGGCCGCCGTATTCCAGCGGTTTGGGCTTGGTCTCCAGGTGTGCATGGTAATCTGGGAGGAACCTGGAGAGGTCTGACTGCAGGGGTGTCACTTCCGAGTAATAGATGTCCCGGGAGGTCACCTTCATCATGTGCCCATTCTGCTTGGCAGCGTAGCTCCCCTTGTAGTACCTGTCCAGCTCTTCCCCGTACAGAGTCTTGTCTCGGTATTTCTCCACGACATAGTCTGTTGTAGTGTCTGACTCACTGGAGTACTGGGAGTACGTGATGTAGCCATTTTCCTCCTGGTGCCTCGGCACATGGTTTGCATTTCCTTGGTGGTGGGTGGGAGGACTTTCCTTCCGCAGGGAATTGGATCGTGTCACTGAGATATTGTCAAACTCCTCCAGCAGGCCGTTGATTGAAGTATCCTTTCGAGGCTTGTTTCCTCGAACAATAGTCTGGGAATAAAAAAATTGCTTTGATTAAATACTGATTTTTGTTTAGTATTTCACCAAAAAAACCCCACCAAAAAGGGAAGTCGTCTGTGATTCACTCAGGAATACCTGTAGCAATGCGTTATGTTCTTCAGTCATGTATCTCATTGCTAACAAAAAAACCCCTCAATAAATTATCATAGTAGGACATGAAGAAATGTTTAAATTCAGTGTAGATCACGAGCTGGGATTTGATATGCAACCCCAAGATACTCTCAAAAAGCCCAATTTCGGAGGTGGTTGCTCAGCAGCCAACAACAGAGACATTTAAACCCACTACTTATTTTTTATTTGTTTTTATTCAGCTGTCTGCATCAAGCCAAACTGGTGGGCTGAACCTGACTTGCAGGGCATGGATAAGCTAAACGAGAATCATTCAGCGGTCACTTCCATGTGTTATTTTAACAAACTGCTGGAATGAAAAGTAGCATACAGTTAACTAGGCACTGAATTTTCTTGGTTTTTTCTTTTTTTACAAAACAGTATGTTCCTGAGAAGCCGAATCCCACTGAGGATTGCCTCTTAGTTAACTCAGCATAAAAGACACTTGGGAAAGAGAGAAAAATACTTAACTCCATCTCCTTGTAACACACAGCACCCAGCAAACCACGGTGCACAATCATGGCTCTGCGACACCCACATCAGGGATGCCAAGTGCTGGCCGTATTTGCGTCCCACTATTGCAAAGCTTCCATAGATCCCCCTGCCCATCCCTACCCGCTTCTGTCCAAAATACTGGTGCTCCTGGTAGGATGGGAGGCCAGCAGTGTTTGGTTAGTGCACTCCTTCAAGAAAGGTTTTATTCTTTTAGCCAGTAGCACCTGAAGGCCGTAACACGTGGCTGCGTCCATTTTTCACCTGGGGACTGCCATTGAGCACCACTTCACGTTTACAAACACCCGACAAGACTAAGATGTACAGATTGGTGGCCAGGGCCATAAATCAGCCAGGCTCTACTGAAAACACATTTGCTTTGCTGATTTACTTTGGCCAAGTGTCTCTGGCTGCATCTTATTTAACTCAGTGAGCTTTTCAAGAGAGTCACTGTGGTCACCCCAAGGAGATTTCCCTCTGTGGGCTGCAGCCTGTGTTGCACACTGACCGTCGTGTATCGGGAACCAACCAGGCATGTCAGATGCTGAATGTGGAATACTGGACACCAACCACAGCGTATCAGATCCTGTCTGGTCACTTGCCCTGCACTCGCTGCTTTGTTCCAGGCATGGTGAGCCTGCTCAAGCCCTGATTGAAAGCACTCAGGGGTTCAAACTTTGTCAAAATAAGCATTTAATCACTAATAAGATCACAAAATTAACAGGAATGTACTTCTCTGTCTCTCAGCAAAAGGCAGCTGAGATAAGGCAGCCGAAAAGCAGAGCAGTCCTGACCTCACGCTGCTCCCTGCTCTGATTTATGTCCGTAATTACTTGTCTAGTTTGCTATTTTGAAGCCAGTGGTACTGAAACAATAGGACAGCAAAAATAAAGGACAGCAAATAGATCACTCCTTTCGCCTCCACAGCCATTCAGCAGGATGAGAGGAATTGGTTTCCCTCTGCTACAGCCTCTTTGGCAGGATGATTGCGTGATCATTCATATTTAATTATCCCATAATAAACCAGTAACATTCGACAATGAAATGCTTATAATTGAAAACAAGATTGAAATACCCAACTGCCACCCCGCTCCCCTGTGCAAACGCCTGCCGAGGAGGAAAATGCCAATTTAACACTCTCCATGGGACCGGCCCTCACAAAGGAGAGGTTTCCTGGAGCAGCCACGCCGGGTCTGCACAGAAGAGCCTCGGAGCCACCGGGAGCCCCTGGAGCAGAGTGGCCTCTTCCGTTACCAGGAAGAGGAGTTGTCTCTTTGCTCCTCAGGCACACGCTGTCTGGAAGCAGGATTTTCAGACACCTTCAGAAGGAAGATTTAGAAGAATGCGGCTGAATGTTTATATGTTAGGGAATTCACTGGTGACAAATCCCTGCAGTTCAGGGATTTTCTGCAGACAGGTGCATGCGTGGGAGTAACATTTTCGATTATGAGGATTTAAAAATAGTACTAATAGTAAAATGATCTTACAGGAAATTCTGATTTTCAAAACAAAAAGCATTTGCCAACGAAGCCCCAGTCTGATGAAGCTGTCCTGGATAGCTCTGGGACATCAGTGCTGTCTCTTCCTGACTGATGAAGTTAAGGAGATTAAGAACTAAACCCCTTTGCTTTTATCCCAGCATTTTAAAGATGATCACTGGCAAACAGTGACTTGCAAGTGTGATGGCTGCAATTCCTATTGGCTTCAGACTCTTCTCCACGAGAAAATGAAAATGGCCAGCACAAAGGAAGGATAAAAGTTAGCTATTCCAGAGGCATATTTTCTACTGAATAGTCAGTGCTTTGTTGCTATGAATAACAACTATTATCCATTATGATAATTATTTATTGCTAACAACACCAACAATATTTCTGTTTGCTTTGGCTTGTTTTTAATTTCACATTTGCCTTATATGAAAGGACATAGATTTGGCAATGTGCCCCCAGGCTAAATAAGCCAGCCTACAGCAGCTTGATCTTTTCCAAGGAAACATCTAGCACTGTTCTTATCAAAAGAACTGAGTGTCCATGGAGAAGAAAATTTAGGAAGTGTGTCACCAAGACCCTGTGAAATACTTTATACTGTCAGGTGTTTTGCTATCTGAATAGAACTTAAGATGTTTATACGCAATTCTGAAGTACATTGTGTAACTCCCTGGTGGGCAGAACCATTTACTAGGTTGAAAAAACAAATTAATATCTCAAAGAAGTTATCGGTCTAAAGGAGTAATAAAAGTAATTGCTCTTTAAGAATGGGTAGAGCATCAAAATTAAAAATAAAATCAAGTAAGACATTATAAAGAATAAAACATATGTTGTACCATGTTAACTTGTCTCAAAGTGATTTACTGGAGAGGAAGTGTGTGCTGGGGACTCACCAGCACCCACAGCTTTCCTGGGAAGCACAGGATTTGCAGAAAGAAGCCTGAGACTGAGAGCTGCCACAACCATGGCCCGAATTCTCCAATCTGAAAGCCTAATGTTAGTGCTAGGCCCACGAGGAGTACCCAGGTTCCAAGGAATGACTTCAGCGGAAAAGACGGACTGATGATGTGGGGTCTTGGTTTGGGATTGTGGACTCTGGGCACTGTATCGGTGAGCAGAGGGAAAACTTCATGGGATATACACACAACATCAGGAATCACAAATGATGGGAAATTTGAGCTCTAACTTAGAAAGCAAAACAAAAACCTTGAAAGAAAATGTAACAGAAAAGGGCTACATTGAAAGTGATACAAACACAGTTATCCTGGTAATTAGTGTCAAAGGAACTAGACTAGTTTTTCTAATTTTAAAGGCTTTATAAACCGAAAAAAATGTGGTTTCATAGGAAGAGGAGGGAATTCTGTCTCTCTCTTTATTCTAGATATATTTACAGAGATTGTTTTCTGAATTTTTTTAACCACTTACTGGTCTCGAAATTTTTAAACTTAGGGAATTAAACCACTTACTAGTCTCGAAATTTTTAAACTTAGGGAATTTTCAAAGCTGCTGCAGGCAAAGCAGATAAAAGCGAAGTATCATTTGCAAAGGTTGATGGGCTAAGATTTCCGAGGCCTTTGTTCTGTCTATTGTGATCAGGGAACGGAAACCTGTACACCACCTCGTCACACATGGAAAACTGGGATCTAGCCCTTCCGTGGGCGCAGCTCCCGCAGGGCTCCCCGGGGAGAGATGGGCTCGGCAATGGTCGATACTCCATGTTTATTAAAGGACGTTTTCCAGCGCGTTGTGCAATTTCGGAGGGATCGATGCTCCCGCAGATGAAGGAGCGCCGGCGAATTTTACGCTACCGTTCCCCTCATACATTAAATCAATGGGGCGCAGTCTCCGTGAATTAGGGCTGGAGCTGCAGCTCTCATTTCATTGCCGCCGTTCTCTGGACAGGCCGGGCGCCGGCTCCGGAGCCCGGTGACAGTAGACATCCTTCATGGTGCTTCTGCAGCGGCGTGGCCTGCGGTGATAAGCTATAATGGATCTGTCTGCGAGAGAGGCTGTCTTGCCTCGTTTCCAGGAGGAGATGAAAAACAGCTTCTGCGCTCAAATACTGTATTAACCTTGACAATAATGAAGTGGGTAATTAACTGTTTTGCCCTAATGCGACCTTGCATTTATTGTCTTTAGAACTACTATACTTTACACACTCGTTAAGAATATATCATCCTTTGTCCTCCCGGAGTTGTGTTTTCAGGAGTCAATGAGGATTTTAAATCTCTGTGATGTGCAGGGTGAAAAAAAAAAGGTATTTTAAGGAAAGGTCGCCCTTATAAACAGCCAATCTAAACTCTTATTTTGCCTCTAGCTAGCTTCTCCCCTCATTTGTATTATACATGAACTAAAAGCACAGCCTATGCACAGCTGAAAATCAATTTTTTTTCTTAAGAAAAGGTGCATAAAGCACAGATGGTCAGAATAATCTAATTCTGAGTGATGGATGTGTTGGTAATTTATTTTCTTGTGTTGCAAGACATTCTAAGTATTTGAAGCTGCGTTCATGACACCACATTTTACTCCTCATTGTAAACAAATATGAAACTTGGAGAGAAAAACTGATCCATGTCATCACTTCAGAAGGAAAACTCCCGCTCTGTAAGTAACAGAGTTTTACAGCTGCACCCAAAGGTGGCAGGCGTCTGCATTTGATCTACTCTTACCAGAAGAAAAAGTACTTAGAGGAGGAAGAATTTACTGTGCAGGTGACCACACAATGGAACATACTGCCCAGAGAGGATGTGGACTCTCCCTCACTGGAGACAGTCAAGAACTGTCTGGTCAAAATCCTGTGCCATGTGCTCTGGGATAACCCTGCTGGAGGAGGGAGGTGGGACCAGATGACCCACTGTGGTCCCTTCCAACCTGACCCGTTCTGTCATTCTGTAATCCCAAAATAGCTGGAGTCTCTTAAAACTCCTGGAAAGAGGCGAAAGCACGAAGCAAACCCCTGCTTTTTCCAGCAGCCCAGGGTCGACATGAGGTGGATCCTTTCCCTTGCGTGTGAGGCTAAATTTTAAGTCCGAGGTGCCATCCTGAGGGAGAACAGCAGGACCAGGCTCAGGGGGGAAGATGGGAGGTGGGAGATGAAGACCTGCCCATGTCTCCAATGGCTGACTGTACATGGAGAAGTAAACGTGCTGCCAGGGAGGAAAAGGGATGGCAGCTGAAGGCCCAGTGCCCAGGGAGCTCAGCCGGGAGCTGGACTGCTGCGTTTAGGTAAACAGTTCCACTGGGCACTTAACGCTTCTCCACATGGAATATTCACTTGAGCACAACTTCAAACCTCTGAGGTGCTTTCCCAAATGACGGTGTCAGAGTTATCCTCCCAATCCTTCCACATTCCAGTGGGTTCCTAATGACATCTGAATGGGGAAGCTTCCTGAGAAAGGACTGAAAAAAATTTCTATACTTCCATCCTCTCTTTCCCCTAATTGGGAAGTTTAGGGCACTTGTGCCACACTGATTAGCCTGGAAACAAACCTTTTCAACAGGAACTCATCAGATACACAGTGAGAAACGATGCTGGAAGGGATAAGAGGTAATTTATCACTCTGCACCCTTCAGTAGGGTCCTGCGGGATCTGCTCCAGTTTTGATCTACAGCCTGTCTACAAAACAGCTATTACTCAGAGTTAGTCACAAGGAATACACAACAGACAGGAGAGTATGTCAGAACATCCCTTCCTGAAGCCTGTAATTTAGAGCTTGGTTTACACCTGGAAGCCTCAGAGTTTGTATCATTTCTGTTATGAATTCCTTCCCAATGCTATAAATTCTCATTCTCCCCATAAAAACAGTATTAGAAAAAAGCAACCGTTTTGGTATCCCACAGTTCCCTCCTTGGGCAAGGCATTCTGCAGACTGCAGTGGTGTTGGGCGACTCAGCTGGGCCAAGATTTTGGGTCTCTGCTCCCTGGACCAAACACGCACTTTACACCACAGAGCCACCTGCCCAAACCAGGAGCATGGGACGGTGTCACCTGCCCCTTGCCATGAAGTGTCTAAGCACACGAGCTATGATCCCGTCTCATGAATTGCTCTACTCCCTTTCTAGGAGATCCATAAATCCCTCTTTGAGACAGCTCTTAGACAGGACCTTTCCCCTGCACAAGAGAAATGAAAGAGAAATGCAAACCTCCGAAGTAAAACTCAGCCAAGTCAGCCTTTGGGAGGGCAGAAGCTCCCAGACACGAGGCCATGGGTGCTGCAGAATGTGCCATGTCTGGGATGTGCACGTCACCAGAGCTGACTCCAAAGCACTGGATCAAAACAAAGGTACAGCTTGAGAGCAGTCTAATATGCTTAACAACACTAGTGCCAGCTGTTTAAAATTCTTCAAAAGCAAAATAATGGAAAACTATAAAAAAAGAGCTCACCAAAAGGGCACCGTGTAATTTCTCACCCCGCACAGCAGTTTTAAAAGTTGGTTTCCATAACAACAAGAGCAATGTTTCATTATAATCACATTCACCAGTAATTCTTTTGACATCTTAAAATATAGCAACTTCAACAAAACATCTAGGTTTTAAAATACCACTGAAATATCTACATTCTAGTAACTCTGCCTTATTTTTTTTTTAAAATACACAAAAATGCTTGTTATATGTAACTTGAAATGCTATTAGAGAATGTTAAAAGTTAAACATAATTATTCTGGGCCTACTTGAAACACATCTATGCAGTTTTATATGCAATATACATACACAGATCTCTCAGACACAGAACAAATGAGTGAAATGTGACTTAAAAGTTTCAATTTGAAACAGAAAGTGTATGTATTACTGATGGGTTAAACAGCACTTCAGGGAGAGGAGTGAAGAAATCTCAAACCAAACAATTTCTATTTCATAGGACTTAGGACCCTTTCAAATCTTCTTTTACCCGGAGTTGGAAAGGAAAAGCAAAATGTCCCATAAAATGAAATTCCTCAAAAACACTAGCCACAGGAATTCTAACTGCCCTCTTAGAAGTGCTGCATTTTCATAATGCTGGTGGCAATGGTTTCAGCACAACAGAGCACAGAGTGAACCTGCTAAGCCAAAAAGCTGTATCAAACCACACCAAAGAATGCAATGTTCTGTCCAAATTCTGGAAAAAATCTGTTCATCAATGTAAAATTTTCCTGTTTTGTCAAATCAACATTTTCTGGCAGGACAATAGAAAGATCAGTGACCTGGGAAGCGTGATGAACACCAGCCAGACCAGGTACCTTGTTCTCCCCCCTCAAAGCCATGTCAGGTGTCAGTGCCTCTGTGTTAGCGGAATTGGGGTTTTTTTTCCCCAAGGAAGTTGCAAAGCAAATTCAGTAAGATTTACTGAGGCACAGCTGTGGTCCAGCAAATGCTGGTGCGGTTTTTGCACCACACAGGATCCCACAGCAGTGATGGGGGAAACCCTCCAGCAGCAGCACCCCAGAGCTTTCCAACTGGGCTGACTCCACAGCCAGCTAAAGAACACAAAGCAAAGTTGGGGACACTTGGGGAAGATGACAGAAATTCTTCCCTCCAAGAAACACAACTCTGCTTTTAGTTTTGTAATATCAAGACAGGAGCAGACTGGAAGCTCGTGATGTGTCAGAGGTTCAGGATCAAAGCCTGCCACAGGCAGGGCTGTGTGTGACTGTCTTGGGGTGATTCTATGACCATACTGTATTCCCCATCGCCTGCTTGATCTCTAGAGTACCTTTAAATTGCAAAGGGGGGAGAGAGAAGCTGAGAGAACTCTTCAAAGCGGCTAGCTTGACCTTACAATTAGAATGTTTACATTTTTCTGCCAGTTAAAAGGGCAAAGGGAAGAATTTGCTCTCTAGTTTCTTCGGCTTTCAATGGAAAAAAGACTGTGATCTGCCTCAGCCTGTTCCTTTNGGCTTCTGTTCCTTTTTGGACTGTTTTTGGCTTGCTTCTTTGTCCAAAACCAGCTCCCATCTCCGGACCTGCTCGGCGGGACCCTCCAAGGGGGATCGTCGGACCCTGCCTGGCTGGGCTGGCCCAGCGTAGGACTGCAGGTTTTACCTACAGAAAGAACTCTAAAATCCACCAGCCTCCTTTAGGGGATGGGGGAGGGGGTTTCAATATTCTATTCTGCCCCGTGCCTGCGGGGGACTCTGTTTGTTAAATAAATAGTTTTTTTCACTTTCATTCGAGAAATTATTTTCCCAAACCCATGGGGGAAGGACTGCCGAGGCCTGCTTGCCGAGCAGGCAGGAAAAAAAAAAGAAACACCCCTTTCAGGTTGTTTCCTCCTGGATTTGTGTCCAAACTGACACAGTGACTTAAACAGGATTTTGCCCAAATAAAAATAACAGAACTAAGGGCAGTTAATATAAAGCACTGAAACTCCAGTGTCTTACTGGTACCTCTGAGATCTGGGCTTGGAAACTGGTTTGTGCCTGGGTTACTGATGCACGTAGGGAGAGACGTGGGAACGACGCCTTCTGCACTACAGCTCCTCATCCTCAGCCAGGATGCAGGTGGCAGGAGATGAAGCAAGGGCTGGTGGTAATCCTGATGCCTCTTTCCGTTCTGGCATCGCTACTTTCAAAGGAAAATGCATTGCAAAAATGCATCTTAAACCAGGAATGAACTGACTGCTGCTCCTCTGAACCTGGTGCAAGCACTACCCAGAGAAACTGCAGGGAGGTTAGCAAGAGGAGCCTACAGGGACCTGGGGCTATCCCAAATGGATGCAGAGCTCCTTGAAGCCACATCACAATCACTGTCAACCTTAATGTGCATCAGTGAGTTTTCCTTACATCTAGTATCTGCAGTCTAGACCGTTATTTTTCCAGGTTTTTATGTGGGGGTGGCGTGAGGAAAACAAAACCCCTCTTTTCTCAACAAAGGCATGAGAAACTGCAAGAATTAAACAACACTTCACCACCAGTTTCCCAAATACTTCAACTTTGAGAACGCACTGCTACACTCCACAGGAGCTGTGGATCTCCCACATGTGCTGACACTGAGGCACCCACTGCCACTGTTTTTAGGGCACAGAGCCAGTATTTTACATCTACACGTGACTGGTGCTGGGAACTGGTGGGGCACAACACCGTGTGAGCCTTCCCAGAGCTGACAGGCATTTAAAAGAAGCAGTTCTACAACCAAGCTGCATGCCACGACCACAGATTTTATTCTAAGGGCCACGAAAGGGCTAGGGTGGGATTTTCATGGGGAGAGGAGCCCTGCTGCAGGGTGGGTGGTGTGAAATCCAGTGCCCCACCCTCCCAGTCCTGCTCACCCGTACATTTACCATAATGACCGCTCTGGTACAGGGCACTGCACACGGGGAATGCAGTCTGCTCTCGACCAGCAGCCCCAATTAAAAAAGCTGAGGAGAGGGACAGCCTGTAATTCACAAAGTCACACTGCAGCATAAACCGTCTTTGTAGCTCGGATGAAATTTCCCTGGATGAGGTTCCCCTCGTGCCCTAAACATGCCCATTAACAAATGCAAGGTTGATGGAGCATTAACCCAATTAATGATTCTGGTGCTTTTTTTTCCTCAGTGAAAGGCTTTTCTGGCTGCAGTTTGACTGAACTTTCTGAAATATTTAAGTCAATTCCAGTGTGATAAAATTTTATGCTCGGGAAGTAATTGCCTTCATCTGACAGCTCTGACAGTGGGGCACTTGCTTAGGAGGGCAGAGGCTTTTGGGTCATTCCACTGTTGTCTGGGTCATCTCCTGCTTTTAATTAAAATGAGGATTTTGACAGTCTGTTAATTTAGAAGAAACAATTTCAACTGTACTGCTTTTGGCTGCGATCCGCCACAGCAAAGGAAGCTTTAGATCCAGCAGATGCTTGAACACAAAGTCAACATTTCTGTTTCCGAGTGTGTGGGGCCGGCTCGAGGAGCTCCTGGTGCTCTGCAAGCCGTGGCAGAGGGTTGTGAATTACTTTCCCACTCCATAAATCATCAGGCAGAGGCAGAGAGCGGAAGAAGATGGTGAGTGCTGAGTGCCTCAGCCCCCAGCACTGCAGATCGACGGGGCTCGCTGCCCACGAGCCCTGCTCAGGGTTAGGACAGTCCCTGCACTCTCAGTCCCCCGAATCTGCAATTAACGCCCCGAGGAAGGGCAGGATGATGTGTGCAGAGCACTGCCCACGTCGGCAGGGAAGGCACTGTCAAGGTACAGCAGGAGAAATCATCCTGCAGGTGGCCATGTGCCAAAAAATCCTTCAGTTCCACAGCCTTAAAACAGTGAGAAAGTTTCAAGGTTCTTCCTAACACACTAAAATTGTGCATTCCTGGCCACACACATGCAAGGGGCACTTTTTAATCTGACTGATGTCTCTGACTACTTTGGACTTCTTGATCCTCTCCTGAAAGCTCACTCCTTGACTTCAGGGAATCCAGGGATTTGTATTGGCAAAATAAACAGACAAAATAATTTAATCTGCATTGTAAACTGCAGCATTCTTTCTTCCAAGGAAATGTATTACTTTTCCTTTTCAAGGACAGCTATCAAATGGGAAATGCAGCCATAGGAACGTCCTAAGGGAGTTGGACTGACACCCACTTAGTGGTTTGCACCTGCAAACATGGACATGAAGCAAAAAGTGCTCCTGTGCAGAAATCTAAGGGGTACGTCAAATTTACAGGGCAGGTGAGATGAAAGACACAAGGAGCTTCCTCAGCTGACGTTTTAATCATTCACTCTTGTAAATGAGAAGTGCAAATCAAACACCTTCAATGGGAACAAAGTGAGGCAGGAGATTTCAGAGGATGCTCTGCAGCAGAGGTGAAGCCCAGCCCAGCACGACAATCTCTCATGTACAAGAATCTGCTCAAACACTTCTAGGCTAATCTCGATTTGATTCGATTTGCTGGGCTGCGTCGCCACCAAGTGCACTCTGTCCTCAGCGGCAGATTGGTCCTGACACGCTTAATAAATTCATCTGCCTGACACAGAGCAGCTCCCTCCCTCCTCCAACCCCGCCAGACAGCATGGGATGTCAGGGAGAAGTAGAAGGGCAGTACAGACGCTGCTGATAAGGGAGAAATGGGGCTGCTTTCCTTGGCCAGGAGTGTGGGATGGGAGTCAGACCTCATCTCCTGCTCCAGAGCATCTTCCCAGGGTGGTTCATTAAAACCGGTGTGTTTAAACCAGATTTCTATGCCTATATATCCCAATGGTCCAGGAAAGTGCTACTTCACATGGAAGCATAAGCCTTAGCAATAAGGATCTTCACTTGCACTATGCTCTGTGAGAATCATTAAATGCAAACTAGGACATGGACACCAATTACTGTTCTGCTCAGACTACTAAACTGTAAAATTCAGTAAAATTCACAATCTTATGCTATCCTTTTAACTGTGTGATCCTGATAGCTAACTACTAATGCCTGTTGGATCTCAGCAATTAAAACGCAGAAACGCTCATCCTAAATACTTCTCTTTCATTCACTTTTCTCTCTCCAAAGATCTGTATCTGAAATGCCCTTTTTTTTCTGGCCCACACCGTTCATCCCACAGGCAACAGAAAAGGCATTTAAAAGTCTCTGCAGGTAAGTCAGTGTTGTTCTCTGGTAATACATAGCACTTGTCTGGTGTAATTAGATCCTGCATGAAGGGGAAGACAAGAAAGAAAGCTCAGCAAAGCACTTTCAAATTCCTAGAGAGCCACCAAAGCCCAGATCTAATCATGTCAGAGCAGGAGATAGAAAAAAACATATTTATACCTGGAGCTTTGGCTCCACAGGTAAGTGAGCTGCTGGGCAACATTTTTTTCCCTCTGATCCTATGACTGTATTGAGCTAAGCTCTGCTGGGACTGAACAAATGTGGCTGTTTGGTTATAATTATAGAATCACAGAATGGTTTGGGTTGGAAGGGACACTAAAGATTTCTATGACATGGAACACGGTTTAGCGGGACTGTAACCAGTCTGGTTTCTGTTCTGGACTACAATGGCTCAAACCAAGTTCCTTAGCAGACCTAGGGACAAATATATCAGTGAGATGTGCAGAATGAGCACTGACTGAATGACTACTGTCACCACTGCATGGATGAATGAAATGGAAGGAGCAAGCACTGCCCAAGGGCTGACGTGGGCTGCAGATGCCGCAGGACCAATTTTACGTGGAAATCCCCTCCACAGACCTGCTGCTGCGTGGGCTCAAGCATCTGCCTTGAGCAAAAGCCATCAGGATGCCCAAGCAGATTTCTCCGCCTTTGACACGCATGGATACGAACTTCCAGAGATTTCCTGCTGCCATCTAGTGTTTCCCATGGCCGACCACCGACCAGAGGAGCAGGGAATTTTCTAACTCAGCTTTCGATCCCAGGGACTTCAGCAGCACTACTGGAGGCTCGGCCAATCCATGGAAACAAGGCATCTCCCATCTCTCCATTTTGGCTTTCTCAGCTGAGCCAAGCGGGAGCTCGCTGGACTGTGTGACTGGTAAAACACACTCAGTCTTTCCAACCATTTACTGGCGAAAGCATTTACTGCTTGCACCTCACTGTTTATTTTCCACGCTTTGCTCTGGGGGCCCATGGCCATGGAACAGATTCCAGGAGGACCCCAAAGCATCACCTCCACCTGCCTGGTCCTTCCCAGGCCCAAGCCCTGCTCCTGGCCCCAGGGAGAGTATGGTCAGTGCAGGGAAGGTTTTGGAGTAAAAAGCTGGGCTGAACAACCAAGAAGGAGCAACAAACAACAACAGCCACATGAGCAGTGATGGAGCCCTCCATCTCCAGACAGCAAGCTGGGAGTGTGCCTCATTTTTCAGGACAGGTGAGCCAGCCAGAGGAGTTACTGGAACAGTGTCCTATAGATTTGTCTTCAGGGACCAGCTTCCATGTTAAAAAAAGAACCTGATTATGAGTGTCCTTGCTCAGGATCTAATTCCTGGCTTGTTTCAGGTTATAAAGTTCCACCTGGAGAGTATTCCCAGTCTGGTATTCCCAGAGGAGACTGGATTCAATTTCTGGCACGAGAAAATGTTGGCACAAGAGTTTGGCCCTTTAATGTGTAGACCTGTAGGTTAATGCGGGTTTTGAGCTCTAAAGGAGGCTGTTCTGCTTCAGCAGCAGTAGACTGTGAACTCCAAGTTTACTTTGAATCTTTATTTTGTGTACTGCAAAGTTCTGCTCACCCATGTAAGCTCTCAATAACAGGACTAATGCTTGCCCTTGCAAGATTCCTCCAACACTAATATTACTTAAAATCTCAGCATTGATGCATTTAAGAACATTCTTTTTACTAATCATATTGGAGACACTTTTACCCACAGGAAGTCTGTAATCTATATTGATCTGTATTATTGTCTACGATTGCTGCAGGCCCAGGTAAAGTAACTCCCTTATTACGTGAGTGGACCAATTCCAATCAATGCCAACTGCTGTACGGGCAAAGCTTGCAAAGAGAACAAAGGATTTCTGAAGAACTTCCTTAGATCCCCTCACTGCAGACAGTGAACTCCCACACTCCCTCAGGGAAGCACTCAGTGAGCTCAGAGGGACTGTGCAGGTGTAGGTGTGAGCCTGCCTCCACGTGCCTGCAGGAGGGGAGTACTGGCAGCACAGGTTCTTTTGGGGATGTCAGGGACCTTTCAAATGGGGACACGATCAGCAGGCAACCAAGTGTCACCCCTCCAAGGCACAGGGGCAGAACAGTGGACTAAAGGCTTTAGTGCAGTGCTGAACTTGTCTTCACAGTCCTAAGTGGAGCAAAGTGGAGTCCTGCACCACTGTCAGCTACAGCAACCACCTCTGAAAACCCCATTCCTGCAGGCATTGCTCCTGCTCCATCTGAGCACATTTAAAGGACAGTAATAAGACGGAATGTGAAAAAATTTTTGCTTCTTACAGTATTTACTCTGTGTTCCAGGAGAAGGTTTTTTACTGGCAACCTCAGTGTTTCTCTAGGATGACCAGGGCCTGCTTGTAAACCCTGGTGCTGGTGTCCACAGTCCAGCTGCACAGACTCCACATGTACCTGGATGAACCTGGGGTGTTGTTATGAAGCACCAGTATCTTGGTCAAAAAGTTATGTGAATAATTCATTTTCTGGCACATTATTTGAACTGAAAAACTGAGGAATATCCTGTGTTTTGAGTCAGTCTGAAATGATAATGATGCTGGTTTTGATTCTCCAAATGAGGCTCTAGAAAAACGATGTCAAAATCAGGCTGGATGAAATGTCTCAACAGCATGGAAAACAACTGTATGAAAGTGAAAGAGCTGCTGATCAGGAACTCTGCTGTTCAGAAAGCCAGAAACTCAGAACTATAAAGAAGAAGCCAGAAACTGAAAACTATAAAGAAGAACTGAGAATGTATCAGTTAAAGCATCATGGGGAGAGGCGCTTCCTTTAGAACGGAATGGAACAGAATGGAATGGAAGGGAATGGAATAGACGGTTTCAGCCGGAAGGGAGCTACAACAATCACTCAGCTCAACTGCCTGACCAATTCAGCGCTGACCAATTTAAAGCCTGTTATTGAGGGCATTGTCCAACTGACTTTTAAACACTGACTCTATTGTTGAAATCAACTTCACAGGCAGCAAAAGTATTCTTCTAAAGGACTTACATAAAACCTATAATTTTTTGAAATCAGACAATCAGAAATAAACCCCAAAGTTTCCTCTGTACAATGCAGAACATATGAGAACATATTTACCTAGTAATAAAATTCTAAAAAACTTCTGAGCTCTGTACTTCTTGCACTCATTCATACTGTGGTTTATTTCTATTTGTACAGCCATTAATTTCCTGCAAGATTACACAAAATTGGCAACTTGGCTCTACTCACACCAAGTTAGACATGGACACTAGATGGCATATTTGTATCATATCTGTACAGGGGGGAACGGAGTTAACTGAAGTAGCATTGTCACTTACAGACACAGTAAAACAAATGGCACTCAAGGGTGAAGCATTATCCATTTGAAAGAAAAGCTTCCACTTAAATGTGTAGCAGTATTTTCTTCCAGGAGCACATAGCAGCAAATGCATTCCTGTTCAGCGATCAAAATAAACTGGAAGTGGGAGTGCCTTACAGGACAATTGCAAATCTGACAATAATCACTTGCAGATGAAGATAATCATCTTCAGAAGAGCTTTGGCTGGAAGGGACTTCTGCCTCCAGTGCAGGGCTAACATCGAAGTCCAATCAGGCTAAAGGGCATCGTCCATGAAATTTTGTCCTCTCCTTTCCAAAAGCTGAGATCCCACAGTCCCCTTAGCCGCTGTCCTGCTGCTCAACCACACTTGGTGGCAAAACATTTTCCTTCCGCCCAGAACGTGCTATGCTGCAAGCTGCTGGCTCCTGCCCTTTTTGGGGACAACCCCTCCACCCTCTCCCAGCTAAGCAAGCGCCAGACCAAACGCGCCATTGCAAAACGTGGAATTAAGAACCAAGTGTGACTTTTCATGATGTGGTTACAAGGAAGGCCCACGAGATGTCAGCAGCCTTCCAGGTCCTGTCCTGGCAGGCGCTGTCAAACAGAAGTAAAAATTTGGGAGGGTGAGGAAGAGAGGTCAGGACAACACTGCTTTGTCCCTCTGCCCCCATGCAGTGGGCAAAGCCTTTGAGCAGCTCTTTATTTCGAAATCCCACTTTTCCTGGTAAGGCAGTTCCACACGGGAGGAGAGGGCTGGGGATTTTCTAATGAAATCTGGATATTTCTGACTGCTCAAGTCCAGACAAGGACCCTCATTCATCTCCTCTTTGAGGTCTTTGACCACTTGGCATCACTGTGCACACTATCCTCCATCTAAGCAAGGAATCATGTAAACATAGGAAAAAAATGACACCTTAAACCAGGCTTGAATGTCATTGTTGGGAAAATTTTAAGAGGTCAAACAGGACGAGGAAGAGAAATGCTTGCTTTTTTCCTTCTGTCTTCATGCAGAATAAACAAAAGCTTTGATTTTCATGTCAGAGCTATTGAAAGGGCCACAACCAGCAACTCATTTTGTGATTGCTCTTTTCTCTTTGTAGGAGAGAGGCTGAAATGTATCAGTAGAACTTTGAAAAGTTTTAAAAATTAAAGCTGACTCACCGGGATCGGGATCAAAGCTTGAGGCAAAAGTGAGAAAAGCTAAAATTTTAAGACAAAACATATATACCACTGAGATACGAGGGTGAAAGACTGGGAGAAAAGCTGGCAACCCTGTGGTCTGTCCCCCACAGAAATTCTCTGCTCTGCAAAACTCACGTGTTGCAGGACACCAGGTAAATGAACTGCCACTGGTTAAAGGCACAGTCAGTGTGCATCTCAAATTAATGTGCACCTCAGCTCAGACGTGGGGCATCCAAGGGCAGTTTGGTGAAGGGACAAAGAGAAACATGCTTCCTCTACTCTCTAAGGCAGCCCAGCCCCCAGGGCACAGAAGGGGCTCCTGCCATTTTCCTGACAACGCAGCATCGATGTCAAGCTCAGGATCTCACTCTGCTTTTGCTGAACACTGACCCCTCTGCATCACCCCTCTGTGCTAACGCTCATCTCAGAGCACGGCAGACACCACGGGGCAGTGAGAGCCCTCATCTCCTTACACCTGTGTTTCAAGGGAGAAAACACAGGAAAAGTGAGATTCCACCACATAAGCACAGCTGGGTTTACTGCAGTGCGCTCAGGGGAGAAGGTCATACGGAGATCCCAGCATGCAGGATTCCATTTTCTTGAAGTCTCTACATATTTGGCCATCCAAACACTGACAGCTGCCTCCCTCCTTGCTCAAGGACAAACTCAGCACTGTGTCACCTTCAAGTTGGGAACCTTGATCTTGCTGAAGGTGTGGATGGATGAAACTACCCAAAGCATCAACAAAAACACAGCAATGGAGGCTTGACGCATTTAGTAGCACAGACAACTAAAGAATAACCCCGGTATGGTGTTTTTTCATGAACACATGGCATTTTTCCCTCCAGTAACTTGACAAAAGTGAGGATGCTCAGCTGTTCCCTGCACTGGGAAACATGGGAAGGGATTTTAACAAGTCTTCAGTGCCGCCTTGCTCCCACTGACAGCAGCAGGCATTCAAGAATGTTAATGGAGCATCTTATAAAGCCAATGATGAGGTCTTTTGGCAAAAATCCCCAGAATAAAGGTTCTGGTGTCTCTTTTCCTGGTATTTTGAATGGAGTGGAGAGCATTTGCTTAGTTACTGATTCTGAAGCTTTCCAAAAATCAAAGGGTGGTAACAAACTAGAGCCTCTGTGTAGCATAAAGGCAAAGACAAGCCAAGCATATTGTGTGCTGAGAAACAAACAGCAAACCATGAGCCCCAGGTACACATGGAATAACTACAAAGTACTGAAGCAAGAGGACCAAGAGGCCTGGCATCAGGATGTCAGACTTTATGAAGCCTATTTTAAGTACAGGCAGACACAGACTGTTCACATTTTTCATGCAGGGATGCTTTCAGTGAAAAATCAGCCGTTTTTCATCCCCTCCTTGCCTCTACCCCTCAAACCTATCAAGATCACTGCTGTTCTATTTTTCATGAAGTTTTCTGCTGTGCTATACTTGTGCTTGCACCTGAAATACACAATCCTCTGGTGGTATCTGGGTCAGCCACATCGAGAAGGGGAATCCCATTATTGTCTCTTGTTGTTTCTGAAATGAATGAATTTGTACAGTCAGCTCAGGTTTGGATTTGAAGGCTGACATTTCCATGACAAGCCGCCGCCACCGGCGTGCCAAAGCACTAGGAGCCTTTCATCCCAGCCAGCACAGAGGCAGGGGGATGACATCCCCCAGGATATCTGAGAGCCCAGGGCGCTGCCTCGTCACCATCACTGCTGCTGCTGCCTTTGAATAGAGATGGAGCAGTGAGAGTATTTATCATTTATTGGTTTTACCCAAAGGGATACACTACACACCATCGGATCTGCTTTGCAGCAGAGAAACAAGCAAAGACCCCTAACTGAGAAAGCTGCAAAACCTACAGAACTAAAAAAAAAAGTCTTTCCCGTCCTCTGCCTCAGCTCTGGGTGAAGCCTAAAGCAAGCAAACACCAGTTCTGTCTCAAAACCAAGAAATGGTGCTGTCAAAGTCTGTGTCTCTCATCTGTGCTGCTCTTCAGTCACGAAGGAGCACCAATTAGGAGGAACACTTCTGCCTCACACCACAAAGGCAGTCAATACTGAGGGAATTAAATGGAAAATAAATTTCGGAGCACGTAAGAGCAGAGTTACAGAGCTGCTGTATGGCCTGACACCACAGCATGAACTAACTCTGGCCAAATGCCTCAGCCTGACTTAATACTGTGACTCAGGGAACAACTGTGAATCTTCTGTCAGTGCATTAATTGAACTATCAGCTGCAGTGTGGAAAAGAGAAGAGCTGTAAACAATACTGAGACCTCAGAACCTTTGCTTCCTGTCTTCATGAACTGCAAGTGCATTTTAAATCTTCAGTTCTCAGTGAAGTTATGAAATCCTCAGTGCCAAATACCCTTTAAACACTAAAGGTACTGGTGCCAAGTGCACACATAAAAAATTTGTCTGAATTAACTGATTATGCTGAACTAGTTTAGCAACATTAAATATTCTTAATTTTAAAGTGACTGCAACTCAGCTTCTCTCTGTAAGTTAAGCTGTATCAAAACAAAGCATGTTAATTCTTAACAAAAATGCAGTAAATTGGTATCTTGCAATAGAGTTAAAAGCCAGTTCTCAGTGGATAGTCAATGACTCTTACTTGCTATTAGAACTTTCTAGCACTACTATGGAGGCCCATTTCAATTAGCTGCAACTGAGTCTCAGGGAAACAAACAGGATGGTAAAGGCACAATTTCTTGAATCCTTCAGTCTTAACCCCATTTCCTCACCTACCTATACCTTTGGGCATACAATCAACTGCAATTTGGGTAATCTCTTTCCAAATTCACATTTTCCACCTGCACAGAAACCCCTTCCTGGGGGTGTCTCTGCAGATGCTTTGTGCTCAGCCCCGTGAGGGTACCAGGCTGCAGGCATCCTTCCCTGGGACCAAATTCTGGGAAGATGTTGTGGGATGCACGGTGGCATCAAGGCCCGAGGCTGCATTGGAAGAATGAGCTTGGATTGGGAGCCACATTTTGGCTCGGGGCCCCAGCTCTTTCCTGGCACAGGACAGTTTAGTTGAAAAGTACATCCCTGGAATATGCACGTTTGTAGACTCCTGACGCACAGACAGAAAAGCAAGAATTTACAGTTTCTTGGAAAGAACCAACAGTGATTTTCTCTACTTCAAAATGCAGCTATTGCCCTTTTGGGGCTTGATCCTTCACCATGTATTATTTCAGCGGGACATGAACCAAGCTCTGCACACGTCCATTCTCAGGCCAAGACCCAGAGTCATATGATCTTTATAATGCTGAGAAAAGTAATGAAATTTAAAACTTTTAAAGCATAGGGATTTATAGCTCCAGAACTGCAGGAAAGAGAGGGTATTTCTGCAAGATAATAAATTCCTTTTTTTTCCCTCCATTTTAAAACACCTTCATGTATTCACGTCAAAGCATCCAGAGATTTTTTTTGGTGTTAAGAAGGGCTGTGGAACAAAGTTGCTCTCCTCCACTAGCAGGAAAAAGATTACCTAACTTTTTCCTCATTATTCTGGGCCTCTATTATCAGTAAGGTATTTTAGTACAGCAAAAAAAACCATGAAGACCTTGGTTTTATCCCCACTGTCCTGTAGCAGCACTCAGCAGACCTGATCAGCAAGTGATGAGTGCCCTTCTGGAGCAGGCAGTAAATGTAAATTTAGCAAAGAGCACTTATCAAATATAACTACAGGGTCCATGCTCTCAGGATGATCTGATTTTTTCCTTGTTGCAGAAAAATCCACATGAAAATGAAATCCTAAATTTATTCTGCAGCTGCATGGCAGGGAGAGGTGTGTGGCTGGCAGGGTGTAGGCTACCACCATCGCACAGATGTGATTCACCTGGATGTCAGGATGTGTAATCCCAGAAAAACTGCAAAATCAGGGTCATCTGGTCTACCAGAATCCTGAGCCTGGAATCCTGATGGCTCTTTGTCCAGTGCTGCTCTACCCTCTAAGCCAAGTTTTCTTCCCAAGTGTCCACTCTGAACCTCCCAAGCCACGACCTGGGGCTGTTTCCCCTCATTTTCCTACCCATTGAGGAGCTCAGCCTCATCACCACCTCCTAGCCCCTGCAGGCAGCGGCGGCTGGCAATGAGATCCCTCCCTGAGCTCCCTGCCTGGCTGAACAAGCAATTTAATTTCTTTCCTTTGGTGTACTTTTCCCTCTCTCCCTTGCTCCAAACTGCCTTTGCCTAAAGCACTGTTCTTAAATTAATTATCAAGGAGCTTTATGCTGCAGAGGAGCAGCGTTTTGGGCCTCCACTGGGACTTGTGGCTTTTTGTTCTGCAGCCCGGGAGCGCGAAGGCTTGGCCCCTGCCAGACCCGTGACTCACACTCTTCTGAGACACTCCCACAAGTTTTATACACAGAATTCCTTTTCTCCTTGCAGCTCTGCTGTTAAATGTTTGGATTTGCAGCTCCCTCCCAGCCGTGCCTGCCTCCCAGGACAGCTGCTATGTAATACCCACACACTGCTGGCATTGCCTCATTAAGGTGACGTGCAATTAAAGGCAGGTTGAGGGACTCCAAGGGACTGCACACGGTACCTTCATAGGAGCCAGCTGGATGGGAGTGATGCATGAGGGATCCACCATGGGCTTCGGCCGGTTGGCCGTGTCTGCCAGCAAACTGTGCCACTGCTGAGGCAGCCCCGTGAACTTCTGCTCCCGGTGGTCGAAGCCAGTGTGGACCCGGTGCTCGAAGTTGGAGGGCCCGGAAATTTCCAGCCTTTTCTTCTTTTTCCCGAACATGGTGGAAAGATCTGGAGAAGTCATAGGGAAATAGGAAAGAAGAGAAAAAACCCACATGTTTACACTCTGTTGTAACCCTCAGCCATTCTCTCTACTTCACAGGGAATTTTAGTAGATGTCATTAGCCAAGTACCTACGTGAACTTCACTCCACACACTGAGATCTATGCGAGGCAAGCACTTATCTGAACCTCCTGTCTGGGAGAAGACTTTAAGAAATTAACCCAGTCTCTTATAATATATGTTCGTAATACCTTACGAAACATGGAAATTCCCAGGAAAGACAGCCCCAGGTCCTACTTTCTACTCCTCTCTCTGCTCATGCTGCAAGCTGCACCCCATGGAAGCTCCAAGCTGGGAGCAATGCCAGCAGCAGTGGATGGCTTTGCTTGGAGCACAGCACTTGGTGTGGGAGCAGTGCCCCAATACAAGAGGGGAGCAAATGCACATGCAGATTTGCATCCTAAACCTATACCCCAGATCCTGGACCAAAGACAACCCATCCCAGATGAGAGCCTGGCTCTGCCCTGGTCAGATCCAGGTCTCACACAGCAGCACTCAAAAGGGAATTATTCCTGTGCGATTTCAGTCATGACAACAGAGAGCTCAGATATAATTCTAACCTGGACCAAGGGCCTTCATCTGCATTTGTGAAGGGTCCTAGTTAAAAAAAGCACCAGGTATCAGCTATTATAAATATCACATTACATGACCTGACCTCAGGAGAGAAACCATTTGCTGTGAAAGCCACACGCCCAAAGCACCAGCATTTATGCCCAGGTGGGCAGAGGTCCCCTGGCTTTGGCCAGCAGACTTGGGTGGGATTCATTACATCACAGCCCTACTCCTTTTAAGGTCCAGGAAGGAGCATCAGCTTTTTGGTTTCTGTGCAGGTGATGTGGAGAAGAGAGACAAGTCCCTCCAATGCTGTAAAGCAAGGAGCTGGAGGCTGTTGGAGGAGATGTGACCTTCCCAGCTTCTCCATCACTGGATCGACCTGGGCTGGCCTGGCTGCCTGGTAAAGCTAATTGTTACAGCTCTTGCTCTACAGTAAGTGAGTGTTTTTAGTCCATTTAGGTAAGAGGGGGTTGATTTGCCTTCCCCCCATCTGTTTTGCCCACCTGAGAAGGCAGCAGGAGGCTTTCAGAGCACACAAGAGAACACAGGCTAATAGATTGGCTGAGACAAGAGAAGTTTCATTGGCAGGGTGGAAGGAGGCATGAGCTGCAAACCGAGAGAGATAAAGGTATTTGCTCATTTTACTGACATAGGAAGTAGCAAATACACTCACAGCCTGCATTAACCCTTGGGGTTGGTGGGTCCCTCCTTAAAACAAAGTGCAGCCTAACAGTTCTACTGAAACAAGTTCAGAGCTGACTTATTGGAGGACTCCAGAAATCTGCTGTGCAAGGCAAGGACAAATTCCTGGTCCCAGGGAAACAGACAGAGGTCCTGTTGCTTTTCAGTGAAATACTGTCCTGTCCTGGAAAAGTTCTCTGCCTGCTTTCTGCTGTCTCAAAATAGTCCTCCACCTTGCTCTCTGGGCCATTTCAAGCAGGGCTGGCTAAGCACTTGAGCAGCATCTGTCTGAAATAGCAGCAGGATGAGGAGGCTGTCAGCTGTGTAAAACCTCTTCTATCACAGCTGTAAAGGTGCTGCCCCGACTTTGATTCAGGAGGTGGAGAGGAGAAGCTCAGAGAAGAAAATACAGTTCTGTTGCTGCTGCAGCTAAAAAAAGATGGGGTGATAAATCCCATCTATTCCACCCTCATTCCCTTTTACTAGTTTATCTAAAGATCAAGTCCATTATTTGAAAATTGATTGCTGGCTGCTTTGTAAGTCCTCCCCTGTGTATCTATAGGTGATTGTCTCTCTTGTGCACATTTCCTTTAGACAGAGCAGACTTGCTCCTGTTGGCCTCTCTTCTTGAGACTCTCAGGTCTCATCTTCCACACACCTCTTTGGCTTTCTACCCTATTCTGAACTTCCCAAAATCTCCTGCTCTTTTGACAGTCTCTCTCCAGCTCTGTTAACTTGGTTATCTTTCTCACCTTCCTCTCCCAAAACCTCCTACAATACAATCGCTTTGATATGTGGCTTTTTTTCCTTTTCCAACATCATAATTGTTTTATTTTACTTTGGTGCATTTGGCTACCTTGTGGCACTCCAAGACTTGCTTCCAAAGCCATCATGGTTGGTCTCTGTTCAGAGATTATCCATCTTCCAGGCTCAAACAGAAGCAGCCAGCAGGTCAGGCAGTAGCTCCCAACCAGGGCTCATCCACAAATCGCAGCCGGCAGCAGATCAATGGCACTGCATTGATTTCATTCACCCCCAGGGATGGGAATCCATGAGACTATTGTGGTAACATTTTAAACCATCAGCTCTAGACATGTATTTTTTCCTCTGATCAATGCCAGGGTTTCCCACAGGACTCTCATCCCAATGTAGCTGCTGGATGCTTGAAGTCCTCCAGAGCTCCAAACAACATCGGATAACTAAAAGCACATCAGCTGGCACAGTGCACATTGCTTTTAAAATGAATAGCACATTCATTCAACAAGATACCAGCCAGCAAGCTACCTCCATTTCACTGCAAAGCCAAGCCAACCTCCCCTTAGCACAGTCCCTCCAAAGAACTGTAACATCCACAGCAACCACAAGGAACCTTCATTTCCCCAATCTCTCCCAAAGAATGGAAATGATGCTGCTTGTTTACCTCAGCTCTCTGAGGATGGGGGTTTGGGGCAGCCAAGTCTGTGAAACCTTTTGCTCTGGGCTTGTAAGTGTCCTGATTCAGCTCCACTGATATGCTTGTATCTCATATGTTAAAAAAAAAGGGAGAGGATTTAATTTTTCCCACAGCTCTATTGATATTGACACAAAAAATAAAGGACTTATTTAATCAGGTGTGGAAGCAGAAAACATCCTGGGTAAGTGAATATATGCTCTCCAAGACATCTAAATCCCTTTTAGGAATAAGAGGTACCAAAGTGCTTTGAAGAGAAATGATGGAGCTTTCCAGGATGCTGGATCATGTGTATGTCGCAGAAAACTTAGGAAATTTGTGGACATCGGGGTCACAGGGGACATTTGGGGACATTAGGGGACATTTGGGGTGTGGGGGGAATTTGGGGCTTTGGGGACATCGGGGACATCAGAGACATTTGAGAGCTTTTGGGACATTTGTGTATCAAGAGCACAAAATGTATGAAGTTAAAGTTCATTCAGGCACCTGCCCATTCACACAAAACAGCAATCCTCTCACAGTTATTAAGAACCCCTAATTTCCTAATGGGATTACTTAGGAAAACATCCCGCAGACAACAGGACAGCCTTTATCAGAGGCACAGGGAGGTGGGAGGCTGCACGGCAGCCCTGCGGAGCTGCCTCTGTGCCACCCCCACGCCAGAGCACTCACCCTCAACTTAATTCTTCCCGACAGCTTCCAACGTAGCCCTGACTGTGCCAGGCTCTCAGTAAATGTGCAGCTCCTCCTGTGCTCACCCCCACAGAAGGGGAGGAAATGAGAGGCATTGAACTCGTAATGCGTTGCTATTTTGGTGGGATGAGCACAACCAGGATCTGTCCTCTCCCTGCACGTGCTTTGCCAAGGGATAGTCCGGCTGATTCCAACACCTCATACCTGGCACAAGGTGACACTGGACACAAGGGGCTGGGGGAGCCTGTGCTAACAACAGCTACTATTGAAGGCAGTGGGCTTGAACTGGCTTTGGGGGGAAAAGGACTCATTGCACTGCTTCAGTGGGGCATTTCTATGGAAAAACTTTACTCACTCTTATGCTGAAATGATGCAGCACGTTAATTTTGTGCTTGTAAATGTGAGGTCTGAAGGAGGCAGTCCTTTAGAGACAGCAAACAAAGAATTCAGGGAGCAGGACAGCACGACACCTAAAGCAAGTCTGCTCCTCAGCAGGAGAGCCAGGAGCTGAGTCTGTTCAGCTCCAGGCTGCCGTGCCAAGAGCTCCTCAACCCACAGCCCAACCGTGGCACAAGAGTCAGAGAAAAAGGAGTTTCTTAACCACAGCCATGATGGAAAAAATATGGACATGACACTTCCTAGAGGAAAACACAATACTGGTGGGGAAATTCAGACTACTGCACCACCTCTCCTCCTGAGTAACCCACAGCAGTGCCGGTCCCAGATGCACCATTAGGGAATGGGGAGGGAACAGGGACAGCAGGAGAAATGTATGAGCTGTGCTCTGTAGATAGTTACCCAAACACTTCTGTAACTGCAGTATTTGTCTTATTCTTTGCCTCTGCCCAAGAAAGGAGCAGTGCCAGCTCTGCTGGTGCCTGCTGAGGAGCCGTAACACAGCTCCACCCGGCTGCTGCAGGCAGCAGGTAATGCTGAGAGGGTGCTATCAGGAGCAATCACTGCTTTTGCTCTTAATGCTGTTTACTGTAGTGCCTAACAAATCGAATTACATGCTAATCAGCACACCCTGCCTGCTAGATCTATGCCAGACTTGGCTCCTTCGCATGGCACTCCTTTCTATGCACAGAAATAATTCACTGAGCAGCACAGTGCCATGGGCTCCCAGGCTGGTCCAAACTTCAACCGTGTCCTTCAAGGACAGATCAGGTCCCCACAGAGGGAATTCCCTGAGATAATGCCCATGCAAGGCGTGTGATGTGGACCCACAAAATACATCCACTCTGCCAGCTACTGCACTATCACTGTGCTGCCTCCCACTCACAAATGAGGGGTTTTTCCAGCAAGAAAGCATCCTCCAGTCCCACACTGGAGCAAGAGTGTGGCAGTACTATTCTGGGTGCCAGGGGAGCCCATTCAGACTCTCCCATGGTGGTCTTTGCTCAGGACAGGATTTCCAGCAACAGCTTTCCCACAAAAAGGTAAAGCCCTGCCAGCTCACACCCCACAGCTCACACAGAGGTCTCAGGTTTGTTCACTCTCAAAAGTTTGGCCCCATTCCAGGGTTTTTATGAGTTGTCCCTCTCCTGTATGTGAGATCAGGAGACACTCAGGGACTGATAAACTGAAAAGCTGAAAGTCCAGATTTATGGTACTGCCCTCAAAGAACAAATTTTTGCATTTAGAGTAAGTAAAATCCAAGGCAGTAGGAATAAAAGGAAAAAAAGGATTACTTCAATCCTAAGGTTAATAGTATTCTGTATCTTTTATCATATCCTCAGAGTAATTCAGTCAACCTACAAAATAAGAGAGAACTCTGTTTAACTCTGGTCTGTTTTCTGCTCCCAAGAAAAAAGTCAGAGCCAATTTCTGTTCCCCCTCCAAATAGCTGCTCTTTTAAAGATTACAAAAGGTGGAAAGACCTTTCCTGTCTTGTAATCTTGAAAACTACCAAAGAGTTCCAAGTGCATCCCCAAGCAGTGACAACAGCCCTTGCCATCTCAGATGTCCCCAGAAAACCCTGCGCAAAGGTCTGTGAAATTCTGCCACACATAAAAACATACAATAACCTTACAAAGTTAGTACCTAGAATAATGAAGTGAGATGGGAATTTTTACTTTAAAATGGAACCTTTAATGACTCTGTACTAAAGCTATGTAAGCCCTGCTTTTTTACTGTGGTATTTCAGCAGCCAGATAAAGTGTCCCACTAACCCCAGGAAATGGTGTGTGTTCACCATGACCCTGAGCCACCTCGGGAAGCCTGCAAGGATTTCCTACACACACCTCGCTGCTGCTTGAGCACGGGCTGGGCTGAAAATATTCCCTCAGGAGGGGCTCCGTGTTCACTGTCTGCCTCAGCCCAGCAACGTGTTTGCTTTTAAACAACCAGCAATTAGCTCATTTTCAATTAGGAAGTGCACACTGCATTAAGCCTGTGAGCCTGTATTTTCTGCAGGGATTCCCTGTGGTTCCTCAGCTGAGCAAGCAGCAGCAGAGCCCTTTTCCCTTGGGGATGGGCATGTTATTAGCATCTAAAAACTGCCTTCATGCGTGCTGAGTATCATCTGGGAGCTCGAAGTGGGGGGCAGCAGCAAAGGCTGTGAAAAGGTCCTGTGAAAAGGCACATTTTCTCCCAGGTCAGCCACACAGTCAAAAAACCTCCTTACAGGCAGGAGCATTAATCGAATGCTTCATTTTTAAGAAACCTGACAGAGACACAGATTGCAAAATGGGGAGATGGGTGAGGGTCGCCTTCTTTTGATGATTTTACTTACTAATAATAGTTTTCTGTAACACAAGGACCTCAATTATTCCCCTCCAGAGCAACCCAAATGCAGTAATACATCATTAGCTTTGGCGGCTTCTGTTCCCCCGCTCTGATTAATTGTAACCTTTCCCGATATTTGATCGTAAATGAGAGAGTATGAATTGAGAAGCACAAATTAAATTAACGTGTCAAGGCAGCCTGCAGAGCCCGTGCTCCAGACAAATGTGAGCTGGGCTGAAACTCAATCTCCAGGAGAAAGCAAATGTCTGGGATGGACTGATGGCAGTATAAATCGCTGAGAAATCGTCTGTGAGCGAGAGGTAAAAATGATGTTGGTTCTCCTTTGGCTCACACTGGTCCAAGTTCCTGCTCCTGAGGCAAGTGGAAGGAGACCAACAAGTATCTGTGTATCTATATACCTCATATATATTTAATATATTTACTATATTTAATAAAACTATTAAAAATGAGGAAAATTCTTTGGTTTTTTTTTTTCTTTAATAAGGATCAGCAACAGCAATGTTTCCTGTTTCCTTTCTGTTTAAGGATGGTCCTGAGCTTCTTGGTGGGGACCCTCCGTTGCCAGCTGCAATCAGAGCATGAGCTTCTTTTGCAAAAAAAAAGAAAAAAAGCATGCCCAGACTGCAGGCTTACACTTTCAAGAAGAATTTATCTCTATTTTTAACTGAAAATAAAGAGAGCACTATCCTATTTCTCAGGAGATAAAACCAGAAGCTATACCTGGAAAAGCAGAGTGAAATGAATGAGAAGACAATAAAGTTCACGGAAAGAAACTTAAAAACCACACTGGTTTCAGGTCAAGCCTGACGCACTACTGTGACAAAAGGAGAAATCCTGTTTGACTTTCCACATACAATATTCCTAAACACTTTCCTAAGTCCCAGAGTATCCTTCTGGATGAACAGGATGGAAACAAATGGGAAACACTCAGGAACCAGGGGGCAGCAGCCTGCACAGCACCTCAAACCAGAGGCAGGTGAGTCCTGTGGTCATGTCTTATATTTATCTATTCATTTCCTGGTGTTATCTAGAGGGAGATCACATTACATCCTTAGAGACAAGGTTTCTTTGTTTTGTCATGGGAATGGATGACACCCCATGCAGGTGAATCCCAGGCTGGCTCACCTGTCTAATGAGAGACCCCATATCCCATGACCCCTGCTCATCCCTCTGCTCCTAATTATGATTTGAGCATTTCAATTTGGGAACAATAAAATAACACCTTGGAAGATGTTCTCACATACATTACTGGTGATGATTTTAAACGCTGACCCTCTGGCAGCAACAAAAAGGATCTACAAACCCTGAATAAACCAAGTCAGCTCACACTTTGAGTCTTTTACCATTCTGCTAAGCTCTTCTGCACACAAACAACGTACTGATCGAAATTAATCACCTGTGACCACATAGTTTTTCCAGACTATTTTTTCAGTTCAACCATAGTACAGAAATACCATTTTCAGTGCATGCTCGTGTGAGCTTTAGAATAAAAAGCTTGATGGTCAATAGGATTCAACTTATTATCATGGATTTTCAAGGTGCCTGGTATTTTTTTGAGATGAGACACACTTCTAAGTTGTTTAACCACTACTAAAATACATGCCTTAATCATGGAAAGATACATACTGATGGACTAGACCAACAAAAATGCCTCTTTCCCAAAGCCTCTCGTTTACCCTGCGGCATTCTGCTCATTTCAACCTTAGGTCAAATCAGCCAATTTCTCAGAGTTTCTATGTCACTGCCCAATATAATAAAAATACATTTAAACAGTTACAAAGAGTCCAGGACTTGTCATTGTCCACGATTTTTTTCAATACCACAATACCTTGTTTAGGCTGAAAATGCCTTCATTTGTCACAGCACAGCAGTGTGTCTCTTGATAGCCGGCCCATGAGACATATCTAATAGAAATGCACAATGGAACAAAAGACAGGAAAAAAAAATAACAAAAGCCAATGTATGCTTCCAGTGAAATAGTAAAAGCTGGTACAGAGTGGCCAAACTAGGATTGATGTACTCCAGGGAACAATACTCATTCTTCTTATTGAAAGCTACTCTTGTACGAGGACTCATTTCCACACACTGACTGACATGTGCTTTCCTAATTTAGAAGTCTTGTGATTCCCGGTGGATTTTAATGCTCAGTAATTTTCAGTTGAGTAGCTTAAACGCATATATTGTAGTCAGTCACTCTCTATTATCTTATACACATGCACACATAAATAGCAACGTGGAGATGGAGTTTCGTGCAGGGAATTAGTCTGCAACAGCTCTGGGCAGATTATAGAGGAAACCCCTCTTCAGCACCCCGAACCCCTGGAGGTAACTCAAATCATTTCTATCCTAGCAAGTGAAAAGATTCCAGATTTGCAGAAGCAAATAGTCCCTTGGGCGCTCAGCTTGAGATAATTAATGGTGTTAACTTTGTAGGAAATGCTGGACATCCACAGGGAGAGTGGATTAAATGAGGCACCCATTAAATGAGACACCCTGAGTCTCAAGTTACTGCTCGAACTTCAGTTGTAAATTATTTTTTTCTGAGATGATGTTAGTACTATTTTAGGACACTTACATACTGTTCTATGCTAAAGGATGCAGAAAGTCTATTTCTACGTTTTCAATTAGAAAAAAATACTCAGTAAAGGAAACACTATCAAGAATGAAAGGGATGATATATCAGTAGAGAAGACAAAGTGAGCAGAGATCAGACAAACCTGCAGGAAATATCAAAACCAGAACAGTGAAACTGTACTTCTGAGTATTAGTAAACATGGACATTCCTATAGGCCACAGAGTAAGAACTGCGAGGATATGAAAATCTGTATTATCAAAAGACTTAGCAAAGTGCTTGAAAACACTTTAAAAATTGTTCTTATCAATCATGCACCAAGTTACACCTTCTTTGCATTTTGGGCCACATCCTCAGAGGGGTCTGCTGGCAAAGCCTCAGCAGAAGAGATGGACTGGCACTGACTTGCAGCACAGCAAAGGGGACACTAAAATGTTTTGGGTTTGCATGTAAAGCTTTAGTTTTAACTTTCTGAAACTGAGTTTCCTCCCCAACACTTGATAGCTGCAAAGCTGGTGTGACAAACATACAGAATCAGAGAACCATGGCTGGAATAGACCTACAAAACCATCTAGTCCAACCAATACTTCCAGAGATGGTGACTCCATCACCCCCCTGGGCAACTTATTCCAATGCCTGACCCCTCTTTCAGTGAAAATATTTTTTCAAGTATCTAATCTGAACCTCCCCCGGGTGCAACTTAAGGCTGCTTCCTCTTGTCCTTTCAGTTGAGATGGCAGAAGAGACCAACCCCACCTCAGTACAAACTCCTTTTGGGTAGCTGCAGGAGCAACAACATCCTCCCAGCCATGCCAGTTCCCTCAGCCACTCTCCCTAGGACATGTTTTCCAGAGCCTTCCCCAGCAATGTCCTTTCTGAAGTGAGGGGCCCTAAACTGAACACAGCGCTTGAGGTGCAGCACCATCAGTGTGACCTCAGCAGGCACCAAAGCATGGCAGGCTGCCGTAGGGCTTTTCCACGGTTCCCTGGAAAGACTTATGACAGGACTGCAGGGTTTCTCACAAGTGCCCGTAATTACTGTGGATGTATTCTGATAATTTTTAGAAGACAGCTTTTACTTGGAAAAAAAAAGGAGGCAAAATGTTTTCTAGGTCTCAAAAGCAACTGATCTTGAGCTGGTTGCATCCAGAGCTGGTTGCATCCCTGAACACACCAAAACTGCATCAAGTAGGGGCTCCAGGGGGGTGCCTGCCCCAGCACAGATGATTTTACAGCCCCCAGAGAGTGTCACAGTGGAAAGCACGAATGGGACTGGAGGGGGACACACGTCTGTGACAGCACCACATGCCACTGAAACAAGGTAATGACACTGGGGCTCTGGAGTTGACCTCCTGCCACAACTCCTCACTGGTATGTTTGCATTCAACACTCTTTATTTCCTTACAATAATATTCACTGCATTTCTTATGTTACTTCTAAAACACTACAGGCTGTGCTGGCTCCGAGGAATTGCTCTATTACCATAACATTTGTAAAAAAAGGTTGCTTTCCAATGAATGATCAACAGCAACAGATGCTTCATTATTCACTCATTATTAATGGCAAGCCTCTCACAAGAATATCCTTTTAGGTTTAAACACAAGATCTGACCTGTGTTTGCCAAGAAATGGCACAAAATCAGTTTACGTGGTATGTCAAAATACCTTTAAAATGCAAACAAACAGATCTAGAGATAAATGTATCCACAGCAAGTGCCTGCAAGATGAAAATCATGCCTGTTGTTATCACCGCGGGTTCCCTACCTTTCTATCTGGTTTTACTCTGCATTACTGTAATATATAACTGAAGGGAAAATATTTCCACAGTCTACAATAAATCACAAATGTGTAGAGTCTACCTTAAATTTCTATTCCTTACATATTTTCTTGTATTTTTTTTTCCACTCCTCATTGTGCTGGAAAACTGGTCTGAAAGTCAATTCTTATCCTATTACCTATTGAGTTGCTGTCAAGCCATACTCTGTTTCCACATTAAAAATGAGAACTGATCCCTTGAAGGGTTTCTAGAGCTTACTGTTTATTACCTCCTTCAGAAAGTTTACCATAAGCTCTTTACACAGAACATGGAGTGTTTATAAAGCGATGTCTGCTCAGTCCTCCTCCCTCTGGATAATTCCCAACAATCAATAACTGCATCTGAGGAATTCCTCAACACTGATTTTTTGCAGAGCCAAGCGACCTTGCCATGCAGACTGTGTTTTGCCACCTCCACACAGCAGTTTGGAAATGATGGGTCTCACCTGCTCTCTAACTGGGAGGTAATGGAGATTCTTTATGCCTTATCTCTGAAGCTGATACGAAAGTTTTCAGATCAGACACAGAAAAGCAAACAAAAACTGCAGTAAACTAAAGGAAAGAACCCACGTGTTTTTATCTCAGTGCAAATCCTGCAAGATGAATGCTACTGTTAGGTTTTTATTATTCTCCACCTTTTAAATACCAAAGATAGAAATGTTTTTTGACTGCAGGAAAGTTTTGAGCAAGTGGGGAGGTGACTGCATCTCACACAGCCACCACAGCCATTATCCAAGAGATGCTGCTGCTGCAGGAGGTGGCTCCCATCCCTTCTTCCAGGAATGGATGCACACATGTGAATCACTGCATTTTGCTGGGCCCACCTATACACTGTATGGCCTCTCCAGGCCTTCTCCTAGATGAGAGGTTTCATCTAAAATGGTCCAAAAGGACAATTCCAGCCTCTCAGAAAAAAAAAGTGATGAGGAAAAGAGTTTGCCAGGTGCGTAAGTGAGCAGCTAAGATGATTCCCAGAAATCTTGCTCTGGAAACACCATGAGAAGCTGCCATGTGATTGTGTGTATGAGCTGATTCAGCTCCCAAACTTTTAGACAATTATGTTAAAAAGCCACTTTTCTCCCAGAAGAAACACTTCTGCTGGAACAACATGGTGTCATCCCTCCCCAGCCTGCACTGACTGATTTTACAGCAGCTCTCAAGGCTGTCTTGTTGGGAAAACACCATCATAACAAGGAGTCTGTGAGGGAAGACAAGATCTTCTCCAAGTATTTTCTGATAAATCTTATTTACCACTGAGGGTGAGATGCTGAGGCTATGCAGAGGTGAAGAACTTGGCCATCATCTCTCAGGAATCAACAGCTCATGGATCCCATCGCTCCTATCCTGCTCGGTGAAATGATGCCAGTGACCTATCAGACTCCAACCCCTCCGTTTATACTTAAATATATATCTATATTTAAATTTAGCATATTTAGATCTGAGATTGCAGGTCCTTCTTAAAGGCTCAGCATGAAAAATACACCATCAATTAGAAGATAATAATTAACAGAAAAGGACATCTCTGCATGCTGACTCCGATTGCATTCACTGCTGTTTCCAGAGGCAGGGAGATTCATTCATTCATTCATTCCCCACTTCGTTACGGAATGACTCCAACAAAGCTGCTGATACAACTGGGAAATCAAAAGATGAGCCAGGAAAGTGACTGCAAAAAAATGCGTTAAGGGAACATGTGTGGTTATGTCAAGTGGTGGGGCCAGAGTCAGCACTAGGGGAAAAAAGGGACTGCAGAGTCGCTGGCTGAGGGAAATTAAATGTGCAGAAGGAGCTCCGATCCTAACAGAAATATTTTCTTACCAGAAAAAACCAGTGGTTCCCGTTCTAATGAAATATGCTGTCCTACAAAATCTCTCATATAATTTTCACCGTTTCCCTCTTGTACTTAAATATGGAATCATGTAAAACTCAAAAGCTATTTAAGATATAGTTAACCCCCCAAAATGTCAGTTTAGGCTTTTTCTCAAGCTTTGGACATAAGACTCAATAAATACTCTGGTACTTTCTGTTTCAGCCGATCTGAAAATTGTCTGTGCTCTAGGTGGGCATCTGAGATGACTCACTGTTTGCTTCATGGGGCAATAGAACGGTTTCAGAAGCACGACTTGAGGACAGCCATGAGACTCAAATTGTTTGAGGCACCACAACTGGATGACCAGAACATCTTTTTACACTCTACCCCTATAATTCAGTCTCTGCACTCCTTGCATCTGCACCCTGTGCAATCACCCCATAGTGTGTGTAACTGTGCCCAGCCTTGAGCTCAGCCACACTGACAACCCTGGCTTTCTAAATTATTTCTGCCTTCTTCAGGATAAAGGCAGGAAGATGTCCTGAACTGCTTTTAAAATGATTATGCAAAGCACAGGGGCTGTATAATACCTTTCCCAATAAAACTCCCCTTAAGTACTCTGACAGCAATCAGCTGTGTTATTGTAACTATTCTTTCTCCTTGTAACACTCAGGCTGAATGTTTTAAATGGAAATAACATCATCTTGTCCCCTTGTGTGTCTTACTTGTGGCGTGTCCTTGCAAGTAACCAACGCTCTGGATGGCAAAAGCTGAAGGCTCAGCTCGTCCACGTACGAGATGTGATATGAATAAATCAGTGCAAGGTCCACGTGAGCTCCTTCTCGCTCACTAGCAGGGGCTCAGGCTGGAAAGCTGGATCTGCACTGGAGCTGCCATGCAGCCTTTAACTACATGTGGTACCATTTTAAAACATCAGTTCGTTCAGGATATGGACTCGTTTTTTAGAATATCAAATATGCAGGTGAGTATCTACAGAGAAATGAAAAAGTGTATTTACTAGGGTGGCGTGACACTTCTTTTACAGGGTTTGACTTACTGGAAAGGAGTTTCAAAACTCAAAAGGAAATTCCAGAATTCTAAGAGCTCTGTCGTAAGTGTTCCTCTCAGCCTGGTTAGGGCAAATCTCACTCCTGAGCACCTGGATCACGAACCACACCCAGAGCACAGCTGGGTACTCGTCACTGTGCATTTCATATCTCCTCGAAACTCATCTTCAGAGCTCATCTATCTTTTCCCCGCTGCAGAGCTGTGTCATCTCAGTCTTGGGCTTTCTGGAGCATCATTTGGGTCCTGATGCAACTGTTGTTGCTTCAGGGAGAGAACTCTGACCCAAGATAGAGCCATTTTCTTCTCTGTTTCCCTCTACTTAAAATGGGAAGAATTGGAAAAATAACCCTCCATGGTGGCAGCACCTCCAAGAGCAGGGCAGGGGGGACACAGTTGACTTTATTTGAGAAAGTCTATTTCCTGCTCCCTTTCTTTGTGACAGAGGCTAGAGGAGATGTCGCTTCCCTCCCTCTCCTTTGCTGCCACTATCTCCCACTTCCCAAAGGAAACCAAAGTGCCCCTTCAGCAATATTTTCTAAGCCAAGATTTTGTAAAGCTGGAAAAAGACTGAGCTCCACTTTATTTGGTCTGAATCCAGCAAGGCTTATGCTCATCAGAAAAGGAAAAGGAATCAAAGTTTATGACTTGGAAAACCTCTGAGCCAATATTTGTAAATAAAGTCTAATTTAATTACCAATATATGTATTTTTCAGCTGTCCAACTCTGAGAGAGCACAATCCCACTGGGATGAAGCAATCACAGTTTAACATGCAAAATCACTCCTCGCCTACCAGTTTATTAATAGGTAGTTTTCTAATTCAGAGGAAAAGGCAAAGGAGAAGGGCAATAATCTGAACACGAGCATCTGAAATGCTCCACTGAACTCTGCTCCAGCAAACATAAGAAAAGATTTTTTTCTCTTTTTCCTCCCTCCAATGACAGCTTTCCAGTGCCGCTGGCATCCATCACAAGTGCAGAGGCAAATGCTTCCACGCTTGGTAATAATCAGAGCAAGGGAATTATGGATCGGGAGGAGGAACTACAGGGTTTTTTTCTCTTGGCTAAGGCATTCTTCAATCTGAAAAGCTCGAGGGGAACTCAGTAGTAGTTTCCTTCTCCATTTCCACTTTCCAAGCAGAGCCAGGACTCCCCGCAGATCTTCCACATCACCCGTTTTTCCTGGGCTCTCAGTTTTGCCATGCTTCTGCTCCATGTGCTGGCTCCCAAAGGACTAACTCCATCACCTCCTGCCTATCCTTTCCGCACTGCTCCTTCCTTATCTACTTATGCAAAATAACCTTCCAAACTTCATCTCAAACCCATCTTCATTGCCAACTCTGTCCCCACCTACACTGTCACCTCGGGTTATCAAAAACAAATTTATCCCCCTCTCCGACTAGCAATGTTTGCTGCAAAATAATACAAGACCTAAGAACTGTCCTCAGCAGAAAACTCCTCATGGGAGCAGATAAAAAGGATTTTCCTTAATGTAATCATGAACTGAAATCAATAAGTACATAGCAAGGCAGTACAGAGGCAAACTTGGGCATTGCAAGGATTAGGTAGGAAATTTATATAAATTATGGTTACAAGGACAGAGTAAAGAGCAAATACAAACGTAAAAGACACAACCAGAATAGAATATTAATAAATGATTAACATGGTAGGTTTTAGAACAAGTGTTACACAGTCTATATCTCTATAAAAACAGCTTTCAAAAGTCTAAGACATTAAGGTTTAATCAGAGTATATTGTTTTACAGATGAGATATCACCAGTCAGTTAAATTGCAGGAATGGAAGTGGGGGTTTAATTCAAGCTTCTCTAGGGAAGAGATTTGTTTGAAAGAGGTCAATTAAGCCTTCCACTCCAGTTAATCCCTTCTGTTTATTTTAAAAAATCTGGAATAAGGAAAAAAATTACAATAGGCCAGCAAAGCAAAATTTTCCTATAGATGCACCAAAACAAAAACCTGCAGGTCAGCTTGCTTTCAGCTGGGAGAAACACAGGCAGAAATTGCAATCAGTCTGCATTTCATATGGATGCATCACATGGAGATGATTCAGACCGAATTATTCTCCAAATTAGCTTTATGAAACATTCTCCCCCAAGGAAGGCAGCAGTGCTTGAACTGGTTTTGGTAGAAGTTAATATTTTAACTTAGAAGTCTCGTTTGGAATGAGTCTCTGTGGGGAAGAACAGAGGGCAGAGGAGAGTGGACCCTCAAAGAAACTATTTCCATTATTTTGCATATTCCTTCAGAAGTCAGAAGCTGCCCCCAGCCCCTTTTCCCCACGGCCCTCCAGCTGTTAATGGCACTATTTACATATATTTGCCTTAAGATTTACATGTATTTCCCTTAAGCTTCTGAGTCACCACTGGTCATTTAGGTCAATATGTTTGTTTCTTCTGCTCTTCTGAATATTGATGGATTTCAATCTTTTTCCCGTCTTTCTTTGGTCCTACTGTAACTCCTTTCTGAGCTTCCCACAGCAAAGCAGTAAATGCCAGGCAAGCCCCACACTGTGCTGCCCATCTGCTTCCCGCTGCCGCCTTCCTCCTCGCCCCGTGATCCATCCGCTCTGCGGTGCGCCTGATCTTTGTGGAAAGGCCTTCTGTATGTTAAACACTACCTATCCTGCTGAATCAGAAAACAGGAAAAGCAGCACTGTCCCCTCCCAGAGCCAGCACTGTAGAGCTTTCTCCATGCTTTACTGGCACCAAGCTCTTTTTCACTGGGCAGGTGAGGAGCCACCACTGCGCTGTGACATCCCCCAACCAGCAAAAGCATCAATTTCCACTTGCTTGCCAAGGCATCAACTGCATGGAAGGGTGCTCCCAGCACTAAAGAAAAAGCCCTGGTGCATGTGCCTGTAGTAAGGATGCAAGGAATAGACAATCCCTACAGGGAAACCAGCGCAGGTCAACAGGGTGGTAGGGAAGAGAGGGGCCTGCAGGAGGAAATGCAGGAGTGGTGAGGGCAGGGCAGGAGGCATGAACACAGGAATCATGTTGAGTTTCTCTGGGAAGAAAAGAGCAGCACGGAGAAATCAATGTGCCTGGCTCCTAGAGGAGGGGAGGCTGAGCCAGAGGGGACAAATGCAATAGAAAACTGAGCAAGGGAGGAGAGGCCAGGTGAGGAGTTGAATCAATCGGGTAGCTTTGACTGGATTCAGTATCGAGGAGGAAAGGCAGCCCAGCAGCTCTTAAAGGGCAGGGAGGAGGATCTGATCAGCCACGAGGTGAAGTGATAGTAGCACAATTAGTGTGGCAGCTGCTGTGGGTCCCCTCTCCTGGGTCTGCCCTCTGTATTTCTCCCAGCATCCTGATCACTCAGAATTGAGTTAATTAGACACACACCCATCAGCTCCCTTCACAAATTCATAAAGCTCCTTTAGGCTCAGCTCTTCACCCCTCTCTCTTTCCTCATGGAAGAAAGACTTTATGAGATCAGTAACACCCCACCTCCATTCATGGCCTCAGGAACATCTCATTTTGCAGGAGCGATTAAAGAGGTTCACTTTCTGGTAAAGAACTTCCACCCCATTAGAGTACATGTGCTTTGTCCCATGCTCTGCCTTCCTTTAAAAGGAAAAATCTGCTTTCACAGCTGCCTCCATGGAAACAGCAACTCTGTGGTGCTGGCAATGCTCCAGGCTCGATGGGCTTGGTTCAAACGTGGAAATCGGCATTTCTTGATTGCAGAGTGCCACGATCCCAGAGCCCAGCCAGGTCTCCTCTGGCTTGTTGGACGGTACCAGGGAAGTTCCTGTGGGTCAGATCTCATGCTTGGCAACATCAGTGCAAGCCTACTGCTAGGGAATGCTCGGGAGAGAGGAGGAGTAGGCAACGCGTTTAACTCACACACGTCGTTACCTCTGGCGGTGCTGATGTGGATCCTGGACTACTGAAGTAGCTCACAGAGATGGAGGTAACTGCTCAGCTTCCCTCCTGTAATGAGCTTTGAGACCAAACACCCAGTAAATGTAAATTAAAACACTATTCCTACAATTCCTGTTTCGAAAAACTTGCTTCCCCTTGTGCTCTGCTGCACATGGGCCGTCCCCTCCATGCCTTGCTGCATCCCCCAGCAAGGTCACAGCTGCTGGCAAACCGCAGCAACACCCACTGCACTCCTGGGCTCCAAAGGAGGATAAATGACTCTTCTGGCCTCTTGGATCCTGTAACCTGGAGCTTTCAGACTATCAAAGAGGATGCACAGCAGCTGCACAACCAGAGCGCAGGTAGAGAAGAGAGGATTTGCCCTCCAGCTTGGGAAAATTGGTCCCTGTGTAATAAAACACATAGCTCTTCTATAATCATTTGTTCAGCTCCATAAATCCCAGGACATAAATCAGGCTGTCAGGAAGAGCAGCTCTAAAGGAATCTCTGCAAAAGGAAAAAAACCCAAACCTCTGTGACCACCTCCAGCACCAGGATCTGTGGCTGGGGAGCTGCGCCAGGGGCCAGTCCCAGCGCTCCACGGGCTCCACGTCCCTTTGCTGCCTCTGACTTCAAAGGAGCTGCTCAGTCGTAGCTCTATAAATACCAGCAGAGTGGGGCTCAGTGGCAGCTTGTGGTGAGTATTAGGGAAATGCAACATTCAACAATCCCTAATTGCCCTCCAGTCAACAGTACCTGTTTAAATTACTGTTATTATGGCAAAGATATTGAAATTGCTAACATAAACACAACCAAGGGTTGCAGATGCTGTAGCTTTCCACCAGCAAACATTTTACTTGCTGCTAAATATTTTCCCTCTCAATACAGGAACAACATCCACAGTGGCCAATACCCAGCGATCAGGGGATTTGCAGGAGGGTGCCCTGTAAGCAAGGACAGAGCTGATGAGGGAGGAAAAACTCATGACAAAGGCCCCTGGGAGCCCATGAAGGAAAGGCTGAGAAGGGAATTCACCCATTCTGCTAGGAATGATTAAAAACATTTCCGGAAAACATGTGAAGAGAGACCAAAAGAAACATCTAGCCACATGTCAGATGAAAACTGAAATATGTCTTTTTAACAAAAAGAACATGGCACATTTGTCAAAAATACTGTTTTGGAGAACATGAAAAACAGCTGGGGTGGAAGAAGCAGGCCCAGATCTTTGCAAGGTCTCACTCAAGGCAGGGATTTAACAGAGCATCTTTAGGAGTCTCCTCACCACCATCTCTGAACACTCCTGTATCGGTGTCTCCCAAGCGCCTCCTCCAAACATGGAGATGTGCACACCGACCTGGGCCAGCACAACTCAGGTTTTTCCTTCCTTCTCTGTCCATCCTGCCCAGGTTTGTTGCTCAGAATCCCAGACCCAGGAATGGTGATGAACACTTCTGAGCTGCCGAAGACAGCAGAAAGAAGAGGTATCTCCAGCAGGACCACACCCCATGGACCCTAAGCTGTTGGCCAATGGCAGGCTCGAGACCCATCCCCATCCCGATCCGACATTGCGCGGGGTACCAGGAGCCCTCTGCATCCCGCAGGATGAGGCCCCATGGATTAGTCCTTGGCATCCTGCCTTGGGGAGTTATGCAGATGATTCAGTCCCATCAGCAGCAATAAATTCAATGAGCAATGGTATTTCCACACACAGGGAAAAATCTGAACGCGTGGTAAAAACACCACTTGTGCAGACAGGGAAAAGATCTTGAGTCGACAATGCTTTACACATCACTGAAGCTCAAGTAACTGCAAAATCTGGCCCAGAATACCTTTTACTTGGTTGTGTGCTGGTATTACAGAGGCTTTTTTTAAAATACATTTCTAAACCAGACATCTTAACACCACCGACCCTGGCTCTGCTTAAGGAATTACGCTGATTTAACTCTTCCGAGGGGCTTTGTCTGGATTTTGTTTAATGGATGCTAAAGAGCCAAACTCATCCCAGTTATTACAAAGACTGCAGGTTCTGCTCCTGAGGAAGAGTTGCATCTGCTGCACATCTGATGCAGTCCTACCCGGGGGACTCGCTGCCTCCATGGAAAAGGCAGACCAGGGAAACACTGAGTGGGACAAGCCCCATTCAGCTGCAGAGTGAAGTGATTTGTCCACACCACCTTGGGCATTGGGCTTGATTTCAGACCTTTGAGATCCCTCCTCTCTTCATGTGAGCATTTCCATCGGAAATCACAAGCCCAGAGGAGGAGGAACAGATCATGTCTGAAGCTGAGAGGGGTTTAAATCCCGATCCTACACACACTCAGACATAACTTTATTCCAGCTATTTGATCTTACAAGGGTTAATGAGGCTATTCCCGTGCTCAATGCAAAGCAAGTACCAAAGTTTCCAGGACCAAGGTCTGGTTTTCTTCCCTGAGGCAAGAAGTTGCTTATTTTGCCATAGGTTTTCTTGGAAAAGTAATAATTTTTTTGAAGCTGCCCTTTGCTGCAAGTTCTATCTATTTTGAACCTTTTCAAAATGCCACTGCTAGAGCCACTTCATAAAGCACCAATAAAATTAATGTTAAAAATGACTTTGCGCATAATTCATGGCCTCTAGAAACCATTTCTTATTCAACTGGCAAACCAGCCAGTCATGCATTTTACATTGCTTTCTCATTTTCCTAGCTGAGCTGCACTGCTTTAGGAGCAGCGGATCTGTGCTGCACGTGTCAGTCAGACAACACACAGGAGACATCCCAGCGCCAACATCCACCCAGCGGGATCACCTGGGACAGGATGCAGCCGTTTGTTATCTCACGGCGGGGGCAAATCGGGGAGTTACAACAGATTTACAATCAGGCCGAATCAGCTCAGGGGACAGCCTCTGTAATATCTGTCCAGGTACAAAATGTTCTACTTAATCTTCCTATTTGTTTCCTTTGGATACATTAGCCTGAGAATTTATGGCAGCAGTGTTTGAAAAGCAGTGAATTTTATGCAAGTATTAGAGAAAACCCCTGGGAAACATTTAGCAGAATAAACTCAAGAAGTGGTACCAGAAACATAACTGAGAAAGCTTGTGCTATATACAGCTATGGTATGAGCATTCACTTAAAGTAATTAAACTAAAGAGTCGAAATATCTCATAAGAACTGTCTACAATATGCCACAGAGGAAGATACATAAATCAAATAGAAAAAACCCAGATGAACATTTAAGTCTCATAACTGTTCAATCCTTTCAAAATAAATCCAGGTCAACATTATATTTTATATCCAATTAAATGTGTTCAAGTTGATATTTATTAACAGTCAGCTCTGAAGCCCCTGGTTAAAATAAGATGGACTGTAATTTTAAAATATAGGTTCAGACAGCCTATACTACCTAATTTGTGATTTATACCACACTTGTGGACAAGGTCTCACACAGAGAGAATTTGAATGAGATGTAAAGAGACTCCTGAAATCAGAAGCTTGAAGGCTATTCTTAAAACCAGGGGAAAAAAGGAAAAAAAAAGTGAAATCAGCTCTACTTACAAGTTGTTATTATGGCAAAGCACTGCCCAGTGTTTCCACCACCTCAAACTTGAACATCAGGCCTTACCAACATTTCCCTGAAGAAACCAATAAGCTCTACCCCTCTTACTCAGCTTTAAAAAGTTTAGCCAATTCTCCTAATGTAGGCTATGCCAGAAAGAGAATATTGTAATTCTTTCTCAAGAGATTTGAAGAATGGAAACACAGAGTGGTTTAATTAATGTTAGATAATCAAGTTCAACTTCATATAATTAAATTTAATCACCTATCAGAGTTAATAGGCCAAAAATAACAAACGGCATGAGAAGAATGAGAAATCCAGTGCGAAAGGTCCCAGAGTCAATAAAGTGCTTATTAAAATGCTGAAGTTTGGCATATGTATCAGTAGGAAAATGGAGTATTGAAGATCCACACCCTTCTGAGCAAAAGGCTATCAGGAGTACAGCAGAAAAAGCAAGACAGCGGTAATTCAAGCTTCGAAAACTTTCCAAGCAGAAAAACATCTAACTTTGGAAATGTCTATCTTTTAATTAATTTCATGAAGATTGAAGAGTGAAGGCTGAAAGCAAGATTCCTGCAGCAAAGAAGAAAACACTTTGGAAGCCAAGGATACAATGTGATGTGCACGTAACAAAAGGTGAAACTGATGATAAAGATTTTGCTGGAGTCATGCAACATATCCCTGATGACTACTGTAATGAGAGGTCATCATAAAGAGGTTGATAGAACGTATCAGAGAAGCCCACGTTAGGGAACCTTAACTCTTAGCTCAACGATCCCAAAAGATACAAGAGGCTAAAAAGAACAGAGAAGAAGAGTGGAGGCACTTGACAGTTTTGCTTGCTGCCTTTTTGCTGATGTTACATGCCATTTCTTTTAGGGCGTTTTAATTCTTCTTGAGTAAAGCAATGATTCAAATTGCCAGAAAGTATTGTTTACACTTGGCTCAGAGCCATGTCCTAGAAATTAGAAACAAAATGTTGTAGTCCTGCTTACTAAAGGTTAATTTGTCATCTTTTCTGCAGTAGTTTTACAATTATACACTGACATCAGACAACGTCTGTCATGTCAAAAATTGACTTGAAACAGAAGCAGAGCTTATTCCCACTGAAACCATAAGAAAACTTCAAACTTAAGACAAAAGGAAAGAAAAAGCTATTTGAGATGAGCAATTAACCATTTCCAACTCCACCTTCCGGTCTCAAATGCAGTAATTTTTGGAGTAGGAATGGGTTTAGCACCCTCAGCAGCGTGCAGCACATCCTCCTCCTCGAAACAACCGTGCATTCCCCAAAGTGAGCCCGAGTGGCAGCGGCTGCAGTGGGATGCTCCTCTCCGTACGCGGATGCAGCCGCCGGCAGCGCCGCTCCCAACTCCCCCTTGCCAGGGCAGATTTAATCCGCACCCATCTGGTCCCACGGCGAGGTCCCCCCGCCCTCCCTGCGGGCGCTGCCCGACAGATGCACAGCGGGGGCAACCGAGCCTCCTCCTGCCATTATCTCCTGCTCCCTGGCAAGGATTTAGCTCATTGAGGCTGCTGCTGAGAGCGCTCAGGTTACACGAGCCCGGTGCTCATGAGATACGAGCCGGGGGTGTGTGTTTGTTTTGAACTCGGGGCAGGTGAGACCGCGGGGAATCCACGTGTCCTCGGGAAAAAGGCGCAAAGCCTGAAGGAGCTCACAGGTTTCCGATGGTGACAAGATCTAGTTTAGCTGTCAAACTTACTCATCTGCCCCCCAGGATGAGACTCCACAAGGGGTTTCTTCTATCGCTGTATTCTCAATCTTGAAATTACAGATACTGAATCAGTCTGCCATCAGAAGCACACAGTACATCATCCCACATGGCCACAAATACAGAAATATACCTATACATGCATGTAACTGCATGTACATGTATGTACATGCACTCATGCATGATTAGATGCAGCTTTAATCAGTTTTTCTGAGTCTGACCCTGTGACTTGGCTTCATTCAACATTTTCTCCAGTGCCAGAAGTGCATAAAGCCATTGTGAAACCCAAAATCAGAGATACCCTATCACTTCATTTCAAGACATAGATATTTAAAAATAAAAAAGCCAAATTATCACGACCCTCATGATCTCCCTGGATGCTTAAGAATACAAAAGTGAAAATGCAAGTTTTTCTCTGTTCCTCCCTAATACTGCCAAATTTATAACACTGCAGAAAGCCCCTTTGCTGCGGTGATGTACCCTCCACCACAGGCAGGTATTTACAGCCAAACCACCTCTCACATGGCTGAGCCCCACAGAAATAGGAACGGGGGAGCCCTGCGAGCCCCAACACTGCCAAGGCACCTCCGCAGCAGGAGCTGCTCCTGCTGCAGCTCTGCAAAAACAGCAATTCCCAGGGCTGCGGTGCAGCTGGGTGCCTGCAAACCCCTCCCGCGGAACTCATGGCTGATCAGCCGGGAGCTGACACACGAGTGCTTTCCTTCAGTGTCACCACTTTATCTAGCTCCAAAAAAAACCTCGCAGCCTTACTACCATCAACACCTTCAGCTGATAAATTTGGCTGATCTGGGCCCACGGGTTCAAAAGTTCTCCAAGGGAATGATGAGGATATAAACAGAGCATGAGCACTTAAGCCTCCTTAGGAAGTCGGGCTAAAAAGAGATTTGACTTTCTAAAGTGCCATGATACAGTCTGGTAAGATGGTTTCAAGCCATGGGTGCAGGGCAAGTAAGGGGATCATTACCTCTGTCTGTGCAGCAGTGAATGAACCCCTTGCACTACGTAACCTGCAGACAGCTTGCAGGGGAGCACAATTAAAACATTTTCAAATGTGGGCAAAGGTCTCAGGCTGGGCTGGGGGGATCTCCACAACTCTATGTCAAGCAAGGCTAAACAGACTGGACCAAAGGGCTGAGGACAGCTGTGTGAGGTTCAACAAGGCCAAGTGCCAGGTCCTGCACCTGGGTCACAACAACCCCATGTGGCACTACAGGCTGGGAAAAAATGGCTTGAGAGCTGCAGCACAAAGGGACTTGGGAGTGCTGCTTGACAGGCAGCTTAATATGAGCCCAGGTGGGCAAGAAGGCCAAGGAATTCTTGGCCTCTCCCAAGAATAGTGTGGCCAGCAGGATTGGTAAATGACTGACCCCCTGTACTCGGTACTGGGAGGTCACATTTTGAATCCTGTGCTCAGTTTTCAGTCCCTCATTCAAAAAGGGACATTGAGGTGCTGGACCGAGCCAGAGGAGGGAAACCCTGGAGAAGGGTCTGGAGAATGTGTCCTGTGATGAGGGGCCGAGGTAACGGGGGTTGCTTAGTCTGGGGAAGAGGATGCTCAGGGAGGGCCTCACTGCTCTTTACAGCTCCCTGAATGGAAGCTGTAGTGAGGTGGAGATAGGTCTCTCCTGCCACATCTGAAAAGAAAAGATGAGAAGAAATGGCCTTAAATTGTGCCAGGGGAGACTCAGACTAGACATCAGAAAAAACGTTTTCACTACAACAGTGCTCTGGCACTGGAAGAAGTTGCCATGGGATGTGGTAGAGTCTGTGGAAGTGTTCAAGAAGCGTCTGGATATGTCTGGTGGTTTAGGGCCTATTATGGTGGTGCTGAGTGGATGTTCAGACTAGATGGGTGATCTCAAAGGTCTCTTCCAACCTTGACGATTCTGTGACTCTGTTAAGCCAGAAAACGGTGGAAAAAATATTTTAAAACTTTAAAAGGCAATTCTGTAGCCAAGAAGTTCTTATGGATTGCGGGAAGGCTCCAACACCCTCAGTGTGTTGAGGATGCCGAAATTCCAGATTTCTGCACTAAAGACGAATGTGCTTTGTTATTCTGCCAGCATTACATATTCTTTCAGCATTGGAGACCTATTTGATTTAGTAGCACCAAGAGAGATTTTAAAACCTAGAATAATACAGTCAAGCTCTGAGAAACCAATGTCCTGGTGCATGGCATTTACCCCAGTCCTCATGCACACAGGCAGCAACGCCCTTTCCATCAGGCTGGGGATCAAGTGCACTGGCAAGGCTCCCTCTCTCCAAGAGGGCTGGGTGTTCTCAGCTTCAGAAGGGGCCTGGGAGACAGCTCTCTGCTCTCCTCTTCCGCACAGCACGGAGGGAAGGAGATGAGAGGCAGAGAATTAAGCGATGGTAAACAGAGGATCCTGCTGGGGACCAAAGCTTCGATGTGGGAGATGTGCCCCAAAGGCAGTGCCTGATGAACCTTGGGTGGGTCTTCCTCAAAGCCTTCAGTACTTTCCTGGACAACTGAAATAGGCAATAAACTCCAAATTTCCACTGAGACGATGAAGACCTCTGTGATATGCAATGGCATTACCCAGTCCCCATCTGTACCCAACATAAGCCACAATAACCATCCATGTTGGCTCCAGGATGCAGCAGCACTGGCATCTCATCTCCCTCCTCCTTCTGCTCTTCTTTTGTTTATAGAAACAAGTTTGCACTCCCCGGTGCTATTTTTGTACCCTGCTTTGACTCCTTCCCACCCGGTTATTCACATAATTACAGTCACCCCAAAGCTTATGTTACATGAGTACCACATTTAAACACAGAGAAAACAAACTGGGAGCTGGGCACAGAGTGTTGTCTGTTCTCCCCAAATTAGAGAACAATTCTTTACAATTACGATATCCCCATCCCTGTTGTAATTAACACAGTGCAGTCAAAACCAGCTAATACAAATGGTGTTAAAAAGGTCTAATTTGTCTAAATAAGAGAGTCTATTAGCGAACAAATTACATATTGCCCCTAGGAAACAAGACAGCACAGGGAAGGTTGATATAAAAGCATTTTCTGAAGACTTCAGATGTTACCAGACTCAGCTCAGCCCCAGTGTCAGTTCCCAAGTGGAGACTGAGGATGGGTCTATACATCCACAAATAATGTTGCACTCCAGCTCCGTCTGGGTTTCTACCTGTCTCCCTTGTACTCCCATACAGAAGAGAAACTGTTTTGTGTGCAATTCTGACAGAAACAATGTAAATTATGCAAAAAGTTTGTTTTGGAGTTTTCCTCTGGGGAAAAAACCACAACAAGCCAAGGTAAAACCAAACCAAACCAAAGATGCTCAGCTGGGAAAAAGTCTGGTAGATGCCAAGAAAAGTGCCTGCTCTTACAGAGTACTGTGTGTCCACAGGCTGCCAAGGAAGAGACAGCTAAGCAGCATTTTCAGAATTTTCCAGTTTTGGGGAAAGCTGGATTCCAAGCAAGTCCCTTTTTCTTGTAGGTGCATACTTAAAATGGGGCTAACGCTTCCAGTGCCTCCTGTTAAGGAAAGCATACGATCATCCCAATGGAATTGATTTTTTATCAGCCAAGTCAGCGAAGCCATAATTATTGCAGCCCTCCTGGGCTGATAGCTACCAGCCATTTATAGGGCAGCAGAGAGATAAAAACAGCATTTACACATACATATAATCACTTTATTTCTCTATTAAATATTCATTTCCACAGGATTTACAGAGTCCCCGTGCAGCCACCACCCAGCGCCCGCTGTGCCGCTGGCAGCTCCCACACAGACACCGTGGGCTTCACCCAGCACTTAACACTCCTCTTGCTTCTGCCTTCCTGAGCTTCCAAAAATACTTTTTTTATTATTATTATCCTAGTTTTCTTCTTCTACTTGCACAATGAACCCACTGGTGCCACTGTTTTGGATTTCATTATCCTGAATATCAAAAAGCTTTAAGGCTATTCTGGCTGTTTCTCAGCTTCTGGTGCTCTTAGCCCCATGTTTTTTGGCTGTTGCCTTTCCAAGACCTCTCAGGATCAGTGACAAGTGCCTAAAGGCCAATTGCCACTCACTATAATGAGCACATTTGTACTTTTATGGAGAATGCAGGGTTTGGCATCGCATCCACACCAGAGGGAAAATCCCTTTAGTTTCTAGGATGCCATCAGATAGCTTAGCAGTTAGTATCTCAGAAATCACGTTTCCCCCCCAAATTGCTCTGATCCTTTTTTGTTTTTCATAGGAACAAACAAAGACTTGCAGCTTTGGCCTAAATTAACTAAGTGGGATTTATACACAAGCTCAAGAACAAATACTGATTTGCAGAATGTTGCTAAGCCAAACAGAGGGACATTATTCTCATTATAATAACAAGCTTCTCCAAAGCATAGGAGTCAAAGCAACCCTCGCCCCAGCGTTTTGCAGCAGCTGGCTTTGCAGGGATAAATACAGCCTCGTGGGCAGTTCCATCTGCTGGCCCACCAGAAATGGCAACACTGGGAAGAAAAACCCATGAAAACTCCCCAAATCTATGTTTTACTCCAGAGATGACACATTCAGCTTCCCAGCTGGCTTCTAAGTCACTCAGCCTCCCAGATTTATGTGAAACAGTACTTAAAAATACTTTTTACCATTAGCTGGAGGGGGAGAGGGGACAAGACAGCAAAAGAAAGAGCATCTGCTCCGAGACTATTGAAAAGCTCAAAGTTTACTGCAAAGGGCTGTAAAAACCTCACCAGGTTACACAACAGAACATCCTGACAGCCTGAGAACAGTATTTTACACCAGAAGTCTCCTTCTCTGACTCCAGGCACAGGACACGCAGCAGCTGAACACAAATGCCCGAGCCCTGGGTTAGGAGGTGGCTTCGCATGAACCCAAGCAACATCTGCAACTTGGTTTTGCACCACTGACTGACAAAGCCCACGAGAACACCAATCTCAGACTTCCACAGGACCCGTGGGACTAAAGCGCCCCACAGTCTTTACATAAAACATCCTCTGATGTACAAATGCACAGTAAGATCTTTTCTCCGCCTTCCCAAACCCAGGAAAATAACCAGAAATGAGATTTTGAAGGAAAGAAGTGATGTTTCTGGGATGCATTGAAATTAAAACAAAACCAATCGCAAGACCCCTACATACGTGTTTGGGCTCCCTGGAAATACCACTTTTGATTTCAACAGTTTTGGGGCAAGGTGCAGCCTGTGCAAACAAAACTTTCTGCAAACAGACTAAAAGCAGTGGTTAAAGGTGGATGTTGCTGAGCTCTGCCCTCTGCGGTTGCAGCTTGGCTGCAAAGCATGAAAATATGCACATTAAACACCCTAAATGTTAGGATAAGCAAATACTTATTTGCCACAACTTCCAACTTAGTGCCAAAACCTCTGAAGATGGCTCTGCTGAAAGCATAAAACACCTCAACAGATCCTGGAACAACTCAGATCATTGAGTTTTCTATAGCTGCTGCTCTTTTCCTATGAAAGCATAAATTCTCCCTTAATTGAATTTGACAATTGAAAAGTAAAGAGATTTAAAATAACAAATGGTTCCCCAGCTCTCCCTGCAGCAAGGTTAGAGACACTTAATTGAACTTCAGCTTAGCTGCCAAACCAGAAAACCAACAAATAAGAAAGCACTGGGAATACCTGTGTTTATTAAGTTAGTAACTCATCTTTCTCCAGGAACAGCTCTGCACTATCAAACTTTTTTCCTCTTTCAATCGCAAAAAAAAGCAATGAAAACACAAAACTATTTGGCACTACAAGGACTGTGGAGGTACCTACAGAACTGGCCACAGCAGCCAGGAACATAATGCCTCTGTAAAAATATCCAGGAGACCAGAGCACAACCTCCCTGTGTGACAGGGGATATTCCACTTGGGCCATGTCCATATAAACTGGAAATGCAACACCTGCAAGCCAGGAGGCAACTTCATCCCCGTATGTCACAGCTGATGGGATGGATCCTGGAACGGCTTTGGGGTCAACCTTGGCACAAGGATGTTAAAAACTGAAAAAGATGAAGCAAAAAAACTGATGGGAGAAAAATGTCTTTTAATGAGAAATGTGGAGCTCAATCTGTTCAGCTTGTCTGAGAGGTAACTCGATTATAGCGTAAAACCCCCTTCACAAAGGAAAACACAGCGCCAGAAAAAGGCTTTGTTATCTCTGCAGTAACAAATAAAAGAAATCACTGGCTGGAAGCTGAAGACAGGGAAAAGCCAACAAGGAAAGTATTTTTATAGTATGAATCATTAAACTCTCAAACAAGCTATGAAATAGAGCAGAAAACACTTAAATTCTCGGAGAAGCCATGTGAAGCCTGGATCTCTTCCTGCAGAGGGAAGTGCAGTCAGACACAGCGTGCCCTGCGCTGAGAGGAGCAGGTGGAAACAGAGCGGCTCATGGAACACCGGAGTGAGGACAAGGATGACTCAACAGCCCCTTCTGGCTTGACTTTCTGAATCACTGCGGAGAGACCAACCCGGCATCTCACATGGACAGGGAGCAGCACATATGTACTGCAACTTGCTCAGCCACAGAGGAATGGAGTAACTCTTCCTTCTGAAAGCCAGTTTTCCAAGAAATTTGGCAATATGGGTAGCATCATGATGCTTTGATTTTGTTTGAGGCTTTCAATGCAGCTGAAATGATACAGGTAATAAAGGAGAGTGTGCGGACCCGGATACCCTCACAAACCTCTCCTCGCTCACGCTGTTGGCTTGGTCAGGCTTTTGTCAAGGCAATGGTAAGGAAAGTTGATCGCAGCAATTTCCCTTCTTTGCTTTCCCACTTGCAAAGTACTTGCTAAGGGATATTAAAACACATGAGGGAAAAAACGTTTGCACTGAATTTTGTCTCCTCCAAAAATCAGACCATGTTTTCCCAGACAGGATCAAAAAGAGCATCTCTTAAGCTACTTATTAATGTTTAAACATGTTTATTTCAAGCGATAGCAGTGCTCTTTGATAAGTAATGATCCAGGTAAAATAAAAATAGCTAACAAAGGAAAACAAGATTGTTTGGCTGCTCTTCTGTCAAGCCATTCTCAGAAGTCCAGCAATTAAAGGGGAAGGTATCCTTGCTGGAAAAGCTCAGCGAAGCACAAGAAATGACAGTTTTGAGTTAAGAAACCCTTGAGCTCGGTTCTCCCCCTGGCCTTGGCACACATGTTGCTTGGTAATTTGGGCAGCAGGTTTGCCACCAACGCCTGGCTGCGAAGGAACAGTGATCCAATGAGCCTTTCTTGGGAACAGCAGGGCCACACTTTGTGCTCAGCTCCAGTACTGCAGCACCAGGATCTATGTTTAGAGACTCCCTCTAAGAGCTCATTTTGCAAAATACTTGCTCATTATCACCAACTAACCAATGATTAAATAATCATATACTTTCATCTCAGATCCAAGACAGCTTGCTTTGCCTGGTCTCTGAATTAAAGGGAGGTGTTTTCCTACATTGGGCAGCAGCTTTACGGGAAGAAGAAATCACATCAGTCACTCTGAGCTCTCACAATGCACTGAAATCTATTTCTATCTTCCCTCAGCAAGTCTCAGCTCTAAAAGGTAGGTGGCTATCAGGTAACAGTAAAACAGTTTACCCAGCGTAGTTCATCCAAATTTTATGACAGATACAAAGCTCTTTGCGGAGGTGGCTTAAAGTTATGGATGCTTGTACTGAACTCCTGCAATGTTTGCAATGATTCAAAATGATTTAATGACACATCTGCTTCGGGTTTATTTTTTTCTGAGCAGCGGGACGTTGGAGAAGCGAGTGTATCACATTCCTCTTCCACTCGGAGCCCCACTTCGCAATTTCTATGCCAAGGGCAGACTCTACCCTACAGAGGCACGGGAGGGAGGGAGGGAGGGAGGGATGGATGATGCTCTCCAACCCAACCCACTGGCCCAGCGCAACGGGTTTTGTGGGAACTCTGGGAACTCAAACAGCATGGACTGCTGATGACAACCAGTAAGGAGGCAAATATATTAATATATTACAGTGGGGATTTCCAGAGAGCCCTACGGGAACCAGATCAACCTGAACTGCATTCCAACAGAAGTTGGAAGTCCCACTAAAGAAAGATCCTGCTGGTTCTGCCAGCACCCCATTGGTTCCCTTAGAGCTCTGAAACAGAGACCTTACTCCTTTCCCAGCAAAGACCAGGATTCCAGCAGCAGGGCAAATGGTTTAGAAACAGGACTGTACGAAGATTTTGTCTGTAGCCACTAACTCCAGTACCAAGTGATGCAGGAAGGTTTTGTAGAGCACCTTGCCTTCTCCCCTGGCTATAAAGGGAACCCATGTCCTGATACAGCCCCTCTGACACATGTTTAAACTCGGTGCCCAAAGCAGGCAGTGTTAGTCCTGTCTAACTATTGCAGACGCTTGTGCTTTGCCTAAGGCTGATTTAAGCCCACTAAAGCCCTCAAACAAGGCTTGAAATACCATTGCTGCAGCACGCAGGATTAATGCTGGTCCTTCCGCAGAGGGGTGAATGTCATTTGCAGAACTGTGTTAATTCCTGATTTGAATTTAGATGATGTTTTTAAATAAGAAACAAGCTCAGAACATCCGCTGGGAATCTGTGACTTGGATAAACTTTAGTAAGTCACTAAATACAAGTTACTATTGGAAAAGTGCTCAGACTGCAGTGCTGGCTGTATAAAATTAATAATAATAGTAAAAATAATAAAGGAAGATCCCTTCTAGAGAATAATGGCTTCAGACTGAGTATTACGGGCACAGCTGATGTATTCAGAATGGTACAACAGCATTAATGAGCTCTAGATCAGCACACTCAATCTACAAAATATGCTCCCTTTCTTCAGGAGAAGAGGAACAGGAAAGGAGGAGGCTCTGCCTGGAGTTAGGAGAGGGAAATCCCTTGGGAGACTGGATCAGGACAACAAGGGTAATGAGACAGCAAAATTCTGGTGCTGCTTCAGCCAGACTCTCTCAGTGCTGATACTTGGTGTCGTGTGCCCTCAGCAATTCCTCCTGCAGTCCATGGGTGGTAACAGAGCCCAGGAAACACCAGAGACCCCAGAATTTTGGCATCCCTACCTTACCAGTATCCTCAGCCTAAGCTATTCTGCAGGATGATTCTGCAGCCCCGAGTGGTAACTGAAGCAGTAATTCCAACAATACCCATCAGTGATGAGCAGTAACAGGAACATCCTGCCACAGCTCCTGGCTGCCCCAACCGCACCATCAGACCATGGGGACTCTTTCACAGGTCCTGGGTTGCTCTGGCTTATTTTTTTAAAATGTAGGCAGCACTACATATCTATACTGGAGGAAAAAAAGAAACCAGCTGATTTCATACCATCTAATATTGATTTATCTATTCCAAAATAACATGAAATCTTCACATTCATATTTTTCCTTGCACTGAGCCGATGAATCTCCAACAAATCTCTCTAAACCAGTGCTGTGTTAAAAGAGTTCTACATTTATCTAGAAGGTGGTGGTGAGAAAATCTCCAAAGAGTGGAAAGGAAGTTTGGAATCTTAAACTGGATTAGCACCCAGCCCACATCTTTACATCACTCAAAGCACAGGGATGGCTTTCCAGAGAGAGAAAGCAGCAGCTGCACCAAAGAATTAAATTTAAAATACATTTACTTTTAAAGTGGGCGAAAAATGTCTCTTAACTCCTAATCTTTCATATTGAGGACTTGAGTAAAATGGATGTTCTTTTCTTTTAAAAAGTCATGCAATTCAATGTGATCCTTCCCAGCAGGCTGCATCTGTTTTAAATGTTTGCTTTCAAAATGTGAAATCACTCCCTCCTCCCCCTTAATTTTATCTAGAATCATGAATACTCCATTTGCTTAAACATATTCTGAATAGATGAGCCTCAGAAAACCACAATGTTTATCTGGGGCAGTCTTGTGCATCCTTTAGGATACATCACGTTTGGGAAGCGCCATGGAGAGACTCAATAGCTACAGTCCACCCAGGCAACAGCAGTGTAAGGAGGAAGAGGAGCCTGCAGGCAGAATTGAGGGCTGATGTGTGATTTGGGCTGTTTTCTGTGTTTCTTGCTCATCCACCACAGTAAAATCCTCTGCAGTGCTCAAAACACAGACGAGCGAAGAGGTTCACAGCAAAAGGGACTCAAGCAGACTCCTGGAGCAGATCTAGCCTTGCTGAGGAAGGGCAGCATTCCCTTAGGAAACTGCGGCCAAGCTTCTGTCTTGGAAAATGCAAATTAATACAGGGAAGTGTTAAGAGCAGGAAAGAAGGAAAATCAGAAAGCATATCTCAGGGCAGCGTTACTTCTGGGGGTGGAAGCTGTAAAATTCTGCCATTTCAAAGATAAGAATTTAGCAAGATTTATAAAAAGACACAGTCCTTGGCAAATCCCACTGAAGAGGGGTATATGAAAATAGTACAGCAGACAAAGGTTGAATAGATACCTATTTTTAGATAAATGGTAGACCACCCAAAACCCCAGTGATGATCAGGAATGTTGAAAAGCAGCTTATTGCTACAACTGGCTACAGATAAAGAGGTACCACAACGTTTTAGGGAAAAGATGAACAACACTGTGATCATACAGGAACACAGAGCAGGGACAGAGCTGGCTGTCAAAGACAACTCAAAGCTGGAGAGGGAAGTGAACTAATGGTACCAGCATAACCCCAGTGAGTTGCAACGTCATTCCCAATTCCAGGCAGCACGGCAGAGATGTGTCAGCTCAGCCGGCTGAGCAGCGGCTGCGATCTGATCCTCTGCTCTTCCTTCACAGGCAGCAGGGACAGAAAACCCCAGTGACTCCCAATGACTGGGCAATCATCTTGATGGCCTGTGGCTGCAGTGCGTGAACTTTCTGACGCTGGAAGTGACTGCTGCTCAGACAAAATTGCTTTTAAAATGGCCATTTAAATTCAGTGCTGGGAAACACAAAGCCACTCCCAGGGCAGGGACAGCAATGTTCACTTTGCAAACACAACAATCCTTCAAATAACTTGGGAGATCAGGAAAGAAGTCTTGAAAGCCTCGTGAGCAGTTCCCTATAAACATCAACCTTATGTTCTGCAATAATTAAGATGAAAATGTAAAATTAAGAAATATTATGAGATGGAAAGGGGGACCAAAACCAGTGAATAACTGGATGATTCAGACGCGCCGAAGCACCGACTGTGCCGAGGGTCAGGCTCCAGCTGCGCCTCCCTGGGGCTTTGCTGCAGCTTGTTTAGCTGTACCAGCAATTGTTCTATTGACCAGGTGGCTTATCCTTGTACATAACTGTAATGCTTGTACAGAGAGCAATAACAGGCAGGTATTCTGTGGAGAACGAAATATGGACGATCCCAGTGCCATCGGGCGGTGCACGGAATGACAGAGCAGGGCGCTCCCAAGCAGGGGTGCAGATGTCACAGAGAGGGGTGCAGGTGTGGACAGATAGGGGACGGGGCACAGGATGGTCCTGCACACCCCCACAAACATCTCACTAACAGCCACAGAAATGCAGACACTGACAAAACCAGTTTAGGGCTAACAGAATTAGGAGCAAGTATCTGATGCATTTAAGATGCTCCATGTACAACAAAGACAGCTACGATGTGCACGTAACCGACTTAATACGTACCAGCATGCTGGAAAACATAAATGTATTTATTATCCCATATGGGTCCTAAAGCAGACTGGAAGAAACCACCAACCTCCACCTCCTGCTTCTACCAGCAGGAAAAATAAAAGCCACCATCAGCATCATACTCCTCCAGAAAGCAGCACAGGACACTGATGACTCACTGACTTTTTTCTGTAGATGTTTTTAATATTAAGAGCAATCAAGAATTAGAAATGTTTTATTGCAGAGGAGGCATTTTTTAATTTATAGAAGGATCAGTAAGGCTAAAGGCGGCTTTGAGTGGACACTGAGGTGGATTGAGAACTGGCTGAATGGCAGAACCTAGAGGATGGTAGTCAGTGGCACAGGGTCTAGGTTGAAGGCTTGTCACTAATGATGTCCCCCAGGGTTCTATACTGGGCCCAGTATTCTTTAACTTCTTCATCAGTGACTTGGACAAGGGGTAGATGACTGACTCCTGCTCCACCCTGTTTTTTTACCAGGGAGCAGTGCAAGGGTGAGAAGAGAAAGGCATGGGTATTAGGATTTTAGCTGTTTAGCAATAGTTTATTATTAAGAGTTCTTCTGCAGCAGGATTTTTTATTTTCCTTTTCTTTTTCTATAATAAGTAGAGTTAGGCTAACAATAACCACTTCAAGTGCAACACTGAAGTCACTGCACTAGTTAGTGACTTAAAAAACATTTTGATTCCTCCTCAGAAGGCCTCAAGGGTGATGGACAGAGCAGCAGAAGAAGTGCAGCAAGTCTGGAGATTTCCTTATTTTTCTAAGCAGGACATAAATCTCATTCCCTGCGCTTAGCTTTCACTGGTCACAAGGAAAAATAATTGCACTGAGTGCAAGAAGAGATACAGAAACAGCAGAGAAAAGAATTTCTTAACCTCCAAACCATGACTACACAGGGAGCCATCAGGGACGAGAGGCAGACTGCCAGTGTGTCGAGAATGAAGTTCTCTTTCAGGAGGGTATTTGCAATAGCACTCAAGGACTGAAGCTGGGAGATTAGCTGGCTATTTTATGTAAGAAAGATTGCTTGAATAATCAGTTTGTCTGATGTTGCCATGTCTTTTCATTTGTTAGTGTGGAGCATAATTGCTTCTTGTAAAGCTGAATGACTTTAAATTAGATGGAAAGATGGTCATTGCACAGATAATTTTGAACATTCCCTTTCAAAGTTGTAGGTTTAAAAATATGAGTTGAAATGCAACAGAATAATTAATCTGGCAGCAGTCACTTAATTCGTCCCCCTTTTTTTTTGTTTCTTCCTTGCTACATGCTTTTAAGTTATCCCAGTATGTTCATCCATGGAAAATGAATAGCAGGAAAATAAATACATTTATCTAATCAACCCCTTATGGGAGCTGAAAGCTTCCAGTACCGTCTAAACCAGTGATTAAGTCCAGATTACATTAAAACAAATTTGCCATGTCACTCCTAATACTTCTACTTGGCAAAGACTCAAATATTTTTGTTTGTTTTGATCCTCTCTCCAAACACAGACCAATGTCAGACTCACTCTGGCCACTCACAGGGGCCTCCGTGCTCACGGGTTGCAGCAGGACCAGGGCAGGTTGCTCGGGGCTTTGTCTGGCTACGGCTTCAGAACCTCTAAGGGGAAGAACACGATCTGTTCTTCACCCACCTACAAACTCTCTACATGTAAGTGCTACTCATAACACTTCTCAAAGTCATGGTTTGATGACTGCAGCAATCAAAATGACTTTTTCTCACCAGCCAATTCAGCTGAGCTTTGTCATCGGGCTTTTCTCTTCTCTCTGTTTTACCCCTTTTTCCAAAATTCCTTGCTCTCCCTACCAAAGGAGTTCCCATCTTCCTGAATGCACCTACGACCCTGACTACAGGAATTTTGCAATTGCTACTTACACACCAGGGTACTCAGAAGTGCTTTTTATCTGGAAATGCAAAGCCACTCTCATTTTAGCAGAGGCCCTGCAGAGCCCGAGGGGTGAGCCCTGTCAGCTGGGAACAGGAAGAAAGCTGCCACAAGAAGGATGGAGGAAGCAAAGAGAAGAGACTCCTGCGTGCCACCTTTGATCGGCAAACAACTTCCAGCCACTTGAAAACTTAAGGAGGGTCCGGGGTCATTTGTTCTTCCCCCAGTGTGCTCTGCTCTGCTTTCAGCCCGCAGATGATGAGAGCGCTGCTGCTGATGGTGACGCATCGGGGAGAGGAGATTTTAGTAACTGGGGCGGAGGAGAAGAAGCAGCAAGTGGTGAGAGGGGGAGGAAAAGGAGCCTATATAAAGCAGCAAAATTCAAAAACATTAGAAGAGAGAAATGTAAGAGGGAGAGAGCAAAGTTCGGGGAATTTTGGAACTGCCAGGTACATTATAGAAGTGAACCGAGACCCAGTCAGACATCGAATCAACACATCCCATGGATCAAACTCAAAACCAAGATGTGTCCATCCCACCACCTTTCTCAAATGTATGAGGAGATTTTCAGGCCCCCATCCCACAGTCCAGCGGTCTCTTGAGGTCTGAAATTCAAGAAAAGTGTTTGGAGAACTGGGGTCAATACAGAATTACGAGGTAATGCACTGGGTGTCCTCAACAAAGTACCAAGCTCTACTACAGCTTCTGCTTTTCAAACTGCACCAAAAGAACTAAAACATCACTGTATCTTCCAGCATGGCTTTCAGAAGCATAAAACTGGGGAAAGACTTAACTGTGGGAGCTGATAGATCCAGGAGCCCTTCCTGTAAGAACACTCCGTGGGTCTGGGGACTCCTGCCTTGCTCAGCCAAGGCACTCCCAGTTTGCACCAGCAGGTACTGAGACATAATAAATGCAGAAACAACTGCTGCTCAATCATGTGTATGAAACAGCCCAAGTAATTAGAGCTGCCTGTATATGCAAAGGCTCAAAATTAAAAGTCAGCAACTTCTAGTGCTACTTCGTGATTTTGGCAGGTTTCACTTTCCCACTTGGCATCCTTACAATGTCTTTGGTAAAAGCTAAGATAACAGTCTTGATCATCAAGCACTTGTTTTTTGTAAACACTCATGTGCGTACATCAGATAAATAATCCAGTACCTGCTGAACATTTAATCTCTCCACGACTGCACAGAGAATGTACCCAAGTCCTGCAGGGCCCTCAGCCTCTGCCCTTGGACCTGCATCCCACCTGCCCCAGAGCCTGCTACATGCTGGCTCATCGTTCGTGCTAGCGGCTTGTTTTCTCAGCCATTCACAGGCAGTTTGCTTCCAAGGCTGGCTTTTACTGGCACAGATCCCCAAAACGTCTTCCCAAACACATACACTACTGCTAGGAAATCCATCATGACAGATAATAGTGCTCATGCCAAGTACAAATCATCTTTAACTCTTAAGTTGGTTTTCTTGCAGTTTTGAAACATAACTAATCACGGGTTCCCAATGTCTGCCTCTGAGAGGGAAAGGCGTGGGGGGAATCTCTCCCGGATTCATTAAGGCACAAATGTACACACCTCTGTTTAAATTGATTTGACTATTTATGCTAAGCTAGACAGGCTCCTCCTTTGATGGGCTACCCTCTCACTTGTCCCACAGTCAAAGCTTTTGGCTGTCCCAAAGTCAAATCTACATTAGCTTTCTGTTTTCACTGTCAGTGTTCCGCCGCAAATTCTCCCAGAAGCTATGCCACCCATCCCAAACATCAATCCAACTCAGGTCAGTCCAGGCACAACTGATTCTGCACATAATTTCCTGAGAATCCCCTTCTCTGGAGCAGTACAGTACTAATCGGAATCAGTACTCTACGACTCTTTAGGAAAAGTACGAGCTACTTTGAACTTTTAATTAACCCAGAAGACTCACAGCCCAAATCCCCTCCTCCCAGGCTCCCTCACCGAGGGAGCTGCTCCCCATCATACACCAAAGATCTGCTGCTCACTTGCAAATTCAGAGCTACCAACTTCTACAGGAATCTGACCTCAACCAAAGTCTCCCCTGAGCAAGAGATGGAGAGCAATTTTAAAACATATGTGATTACAAATGCCAGTAAAAGCTAAATTCCCATTCCCACGTAAAACACCCATCTCACTTAAAATAACTGGGGAAAAAGGCATGGCCTTTACATGGCCTCACTACAGACGGTAGCAAAGATTTACTAGCAAAGGCCAGTAGTGAAGTCTTCTCCTTCTAAAATTTTATTGCTCTTACATAATATGCTATCATGCATTTACTAGCACGCTGTGAAGCGCTGTCATAAATATTTAAACGGTGATGACAAAGTAAGAGCTGTTGGTGGCTCCTGTGTTTCTGGTTTTCGCTGCTCACTCCCTTGAGCCCACGGTGAGGGAAGAACTGATGTGCAGAAAATAAAAGCGCTACATGTGAACCAAACCAGATGCACGTACCTGGTGTCCACTACAGCAAAAGGGACTTCAACTTGTTAATAAAAGGTCTTTCTACACCAGGGCTTCTGTCACGACGGCCGAGCTTGTCACCAGCGAGGCTCCCCTGTCCGCACGCTCGCCTGACTGCATTAGTTATTACATTTGATAGCTTTATAGCATTATTTGAAGCTTGCTATTTACCCAGTTACACAAGGCCCAGCAGCTTAGAACCCACTCTCTGCCTGGGCTGCAAATCTCTGCAACTACCTCCAAAATAGCCCAGATTTTATGACCCATTAGGCTTAATGATAAATCCTTGGATTTGTGTTCCGGGCTAGTGAGTGATGAGAGATCAAGGGCTAAGCTTTGATTTATCTGTGGGCCAAGGGAGATGGTTATTTCTATAATTTTATTTTTCTCATTGTTTGCCATAATGACTGCAATGCTTTGCTATGACATCATGGCAATTTTTACCGTTATCTACGTCAAAATCAATACTGCACTTGGTCCTTTCACAGTGCTGGCACTTGTATTTCCTCTCCCAGCAGGATGGGAACACTGCTGGAGCAGTTTTCTGTCCCCTGCCCAGCCTGAGCAGCAAAGCCTGCTACAGATGTTAACTCCAGAACCTCTTCGAGCATGAAAGGCAATAGCTTTCAACTTGCAAATACTGCTGGAGGTGGGGCAATGGTCTGGGAATGAAGACTGTTCTGCTTTGAACCAGTTTTGTACATTTGTGGTGCTTTACATGCAATGCCAGTGGTGCCTGGAGTTGAGATAATTTTTTCTTCATAGTGCTTTAAATCCAGAACCATGAAAGAGAAGCCAATACTTTGGAGAGATGCTACTCTCAGCAGGTCCAGTATCTGGATTGATTATAAATCTCCTGTTTTAACTGTTTCTCTGAAAACTCCAGGCCTTTGGAACCTGGGGAATGCAAGGAAACCTCCAATTTGCTCTCGAAATCTACTTTAAAAGAAATAAAGAGAAAATTAAATGCCTTGTGTTATAAGCAAAAGTCTTGAGAAATGGCCTATAAGGACCACAAATATTCATGCAGCTCTGAGTTTCACATTTGCCTGGCTTTAATACGCTCATCACAGAAGCGGGCACTGCACTTTTTAGAGCTGGCCCAAAGGCTGGTTACTGGTTTCAGAACGGACAGGAGGGTGCACCATGGAATGACAGGGTGAGAGACTGGAAAAAGGTTAAGGAACACCATGATACTACAAAGATAATCACACCTCCAAGTTATTTTCATCAAAGATTATTATATCATATTTGACCATGCTGTACAGGTACACTAGGACTACTTGAGTAATACTGAGAAAGGACAGAAAAAGTAAACATTAAAGGGCAAATTTTGAGCAGCTCAAATTTACAGAGCAAAGCAGATGCCTCATATAATAAAGGGAACTTGTCAGGGGAATGGAGCATTATCCAATATCTGTCTTGATTGACAGCTTGACAGTTTTTCACCCATTTAAAAAAAAGTCTTTAAAAAGCATTAGTTAGCAATTATCACCAATTTTCCTATTAAGGAAATTTTCCATGGAAAAATAGCTGCAGTTTAATTTCTAGCTAAATCAGGACAGTTGACTATTTTTCTTCCTCACACAGAATTGGAAATTGAAGGGAAATAGCGAGATGCTGTCAGATCAATATCAGAGCAAAGTAAACAGGAAAGGAATAAAAATGGCAAAAGTTATGGAACAAAACCACACAAAACCCCTTTAATCCTCAGCCGATGATCTCTCCGAACAAGCAGCATCAGGTTGTTGTGCAATAACAACATACTGTGGACCAAGTCCTACCAGATGCTGAGGAAAAAGTCAAAACCCTTTTTCAAACAGAAGTTTATAATAAATGTGAGCCACAGAGGTACCAGGTTTTTCCCATTACACACAGAACGCCAGAGATCCATTGCACTGATGAGGTCCAAATTCAGACTGGATTACCCAAGAAGAAAGAAGCCCTGGCTTTAACTTGAGCTCATGAGAAGAGAAGGCATCAGGGTGACCTAATTGGACCTTCCAGCACCTGAAGGGAGCCTATAAAAAAGATGAAGAGACTATTTACAAGGGCATGGATTGAGAGGACAAGGGGAATGGCTTCAAACTAAGTAGGTTTAGATTAACTGTTAGGAAGGAATTCTTCCCTGCGAGGGTGGTGAGGCACTGGCACAGGTTGCCCAAAGAAGTTATGGATGCCCCATCCCTGGAGGTATTAAAGACCAGGCTGAATGGGGCTCTGAGCAACCTGGGATAGTGTAAGGTGTTCCTGCCCACAGCAGGGGAGTTGGAACAAGATGATCTTTAAGGTCCCTTCCAATCCAGGTCATTCTATGATCCTATTCTATGATGCATTACAGCAAACGTTTCTCGTGCAAGGAATTAGCCCTGCTGATGGGCAAAACACTCCATACTCCTCTCCCCAAAAAGAAGAAAAAACATCCATTTATTGTTAGCCTGTTAAGAGACTGTAAGTCACTTTTCAGCTAGCAACGCTCTGAACCAGTGTTTTAATTATTTACCTCATGCCTTGTACTTCTTAAGCATTTGAAAAAGCTCTACGTAGTCTCCCTGTGAATCTTGGCAGTGCTAAGAGTTGGTCCTCAAAGAGACTGAGTAGAGAAAGCACTGATGTGGGATGGATGTTGCATTTTCAGCAGTTTCTGTACTGTATCTCTAATATAACAGAAAATGAGAGACATGCTTGAGTCTCTCATAAAAGCCCTGCCTCAGTAAAGCACTTTCGTTGCTTTCCAAGACCAAGACTCAGCTCTCGCCTCCATCCAAGTGAAGGCTTCTTCTGTCTTGCCCCTAGGAATAAATCCTCCATGGCATTCAGGCACATGGTTTTGCACGTGTTTCCCCAGGCAGTCTTTAGGGTATGTATTACACCATCTGCTTTAAACTGAGCCCTGTCATCAATACTCCGTTTTGGCAAGAGAGCTACTGGCAATAACCACTTTCCTTCACTGCCAACCCCTCCCTGACTTCCAGTAGGACAGGGCTCTTTCCATCCAGCCACATAATTGTAATAACAGACATCCATACACAGGATTTTCTCTAATTTGTTTGTGTTTCTACTTCTCATCCTTCATTTACTGTCCTAAAAATGTCAGAACAGAGAGCAGAACTTAAAAGGCAATCACCACCTGCAAGCATTGTAGCAACACTAAACTATTTTGGCAGCCAGGCCTTTCTCAAAACATGCTGACGGGGCCTATATCCCTCGTGCTGGGAAGACACAACACAGTCCCTGGCTTTCGGCTGCTTCATTTCAAGCTCCTGCATAAAAATGGGAGCACCCTTTTGATTTCCTAGGTTTCCTAGAGCAGACAATGGCTTAGATTACACACATTGCCTTGGCACTGCAGCACTTTCCAGTATCACACTAAGTTTATGTTTCCAACATAAAATCCCCGGTAATTCTGCTTCCCCAAGCCCTGTGGCACACCCCATGACAGGGATGGTGCCTCCCAACCAGCCATGCCACTAACAGCATCATGCTCCACAAACTTCTTTAACATTCCGGTCTCAGCAGCAGCTCAGCCATGGAATCCTCTGCCCTTTGATTATTTTTCCCTGTGACACAAAGCTTAAATAGGAAGAAGTTCTGTTATTTGGAAAGGAGGAGTGTGTGCAACAGAGACAAATTCATGTACCATTATTCTTTCCTGCACGCTTCAAAATCTGGGATAGAGGCACAGCTCAGGGTGCATTTATTTTGTTCTCACCTCGCTCTCAGGGAAACCTTCCTATTCTTCAGCCTAGAAAATCACCCTTTGCTGTAAAACAAAAAACCAAATACCCTCCAAATCCAAGTGAGAAACGCTACAAATCTGTTGCCTTTGGGGTCTTTACAAGCAAGTGAGAGACAAGTTTAATACATGCAAACTCATGTTTCTGTGGCCTTGGCAGGATTTGGTTGAAAAAGTAAGCGATTTAAACATTCTGACAGTTTACTTGCATTTCATGAAGTGTCTGGTAACAACTTTTTTGAACTATACCTCGTTTATATGTCCTTCAGTTGCACCTTAAGAGCCCTTCTGTAAGTAGTGTGCAAAGGATGCATCAAAAATCTTTTAGGTTTATTTATTTACCTGGCCCAAACAAACAATATGGCATTAAGAATTGTTTTCACAATCCTGTAAAGTACTAAAAGCCTCCTGGGATAGATCAAGCCTCTACAGCTCAGAACTGGAGAGTTCTGCACCTTCGGAAAAAATTAAAACTAAACACCTAAGGTGCTCTTCAAAAGCAATTATCATAATCCCTGCTGTTACCCGGAGGGAAGCAGTGGCACACAGAGGTTAAATAACTTCTTGGAGGTGGCTCAGTGAGCAGCACAGCCGGGATTAGAGCCACCGCGCCTCCTGACTCCCAGCTCCAGGCTCAGCCCAGCACCTTAAATAGCTGCAGTGCAAGTCATTAGCTCAGCCCTCTGAGCACGCATCTAGCTTGGGCAATGGGAAAGCTGGAGTTTAACTTAATAATACAAAACTTTCTATGGAGAATCCCCAGAAAGAAGCCTTAAATTTTAACAGCTCTGACCTGACCAACCTGTATGGAAAAAACTGCTGGGAGGATTTTACTGCCACCAGTTTGGGACGAGTGAATTATTCACACGCAGCAGAGCATGTCGTAATAAAAGTTTTATAGGGGCTATCACCAGGATCATTCTTGTGGCATTTATTCATTCCAGTTTTTGTTTGCTGGCATTTCTTTTGTCCTCCCCTTTGTCACTAGGATTCTCTCTACCCTTCCCTTTGTGGAGTACCTTAACTTCTAAAAAAACAACATTTCTGCTAAGAGAGCGGTTTAGTGACATGGCACATTTTTGTTTACATTGTTATTTTCATTTTTGTATACTTCTACAGGGACAGCTGACACATGGTTTTCCCCCATCAGAGGTGACTGTGTAGGTCTACTTCCACTATTCCCTTGCCTACAGCTGCAATATCTCTTTTATTTCTTTAGCTGCCTCCAGCAGGGAACAATAAATCTAAAACACAGTCAAAAAAAGGACAGTCAGAAAAAGGAAAAAATCTCTAGTGCTATTTTTGGCATCTAAGTTCTTTGGCTTAACCTATTTTTGGAAGAGCATCTTTGTTCAGCAAAATCAGAACTCCCAGCCCTGTGACACCAGGGCAGCGTGTCCCGCTGCAGGCAGAGCTGTTTGCTGGCGGCAACTTCTAACGGCAGAGCAAAGCCAGGAGAGCCCAGAAGGAAAATGATGGGAGACAGGACTTCACTTCCACTCTCCATCACTTTGTGCCTCTGAGCAAGTCACGCTGCCCCTCTCCAGCACGCTCCGGCCATGCTCACGCTGGCACACGGCATATGCAGAATCAGGATGGGTGCACCCTGAGCCACGAGCTCCACAGGGTGAAAACAAGGCTTGCTACCTGTCCTCACAGCCTCCAGCCCTTCCAGGACTCCAGTTTGGTGGTTCATGAAGTGTAAATATTAACTGGTATCTACAGCTCATGTTTTAATAAAAGCTTTGCTTAGGAGGTAAGGAAGGCTGCAAATGGGAAACGGCAGCCCTGAAGAGCTAAACTTGATTCACGTATTTCTGCTTTGCTGGTTTGATTTCAAAAGATATTCAAGCTCCGTATCTGAAACAGTTATTACCTTTGTACTTCCACCAGATGCACCTTCCAAAACTGACAGCATTCTCACATGGCCCAGAAAAGAAAAAAAAAGTTGGAAAAGATGCAAAATAGCTGACTTGGTATGTTGTGGCTGGCTCTGCCTGACGCAATGGGAGCACACTCCTCTCACATCACTGCACTCACAGGCACTGCTCAGAAAGGGATAATCTTTGAACCCTCTAAGGCACAAGACTTGCTTTAAAAGTGGAGTTTTGTGCCAGGGCTTTCAACAGGCACAGCTGAACCATGAGAGAACCAAATACTGCGGCTGGTCTTAGACCAGAAGCCTTGGCCACAGTTCTGCCCTCTGAGTTGTTTCTCTCCAGGAAAAAAAACAAAATGAAACATTTAATTGCAGCAAAAATACTTTGCTTTCTTTGTCACAGGGACAGACCTCCAAAAGCAACATTGAGTCCTCCTGGGCTCGGTGACATGCAGGCTGAAACACCAGCACTAACAGCCAAGTCCCCAGTGAATCTCTGTGGCCTAATGGATTAAAGGCTTAATTAGAGTTACCTGAACATTAAACACCACTAAAGTGCTCTGAAATCTGCTCTAAATGGGGGTGAGGGGAGTAGCCTTTCAAACGGGCTCATAACTAACTGTGCACAGTTGTTAATGATTTTAAATCATTCTGCTTTTCAGCTTTTTCCCTGATAATAAAGCCAATGCAGCTGTGCTGTGCATCAGGCAGTGCTGTGGCACACCTCATCACCAATCACATCTGAATGTAATGGGGGGAAATTGTCTTAAATACATCAAGCTTTGTATCTAGAAAGAAGGAAGGTACCCTATGAAGCTCCTACTGAGCAAAACACAAACCTGGACCAGACCTTGGACAAGCTACAAGGGAAGATGCCATCGAAACCAAGGCTCTATTGGTCATGCCATCCAGCTTTTAAGCAAAGAGCTGTTTAAAACACGTTTCAGGCTTCAAATTGCTATTGAAAGTATCCAGACCCTATGTTTAAGAGATTAGAATTCATGGTAAAAACAAAGAGTATAACTGGAAAATGGTAGAAAGTGCAGGGCCTACAGGTGTGAGGGTCTAAAGTCTCCATTATCATTCCTCCAGTTTCACCTGGCTGCAATCACATACCATTCCATCCTGACAACACAAGTTTTTCTCAGCTTTCACCAAAACCCGGGGAAATCTGGCCAAATCCTGCAGCAGCTCCAACAAACCAACTCCACTGACTTCAGCAAGGAGCAAAGCGGAGACAGCCACAAAAATGCCTCCAGGATGGCCAGATAGCACCGTGAGTCAGTGACGCTAATTCCAGGAGTAGGATATCCCGAGGAGGTATTCAAAAGAGAGGTTTTGTTTGAGATTTATGATTCTGAACCTCTTCAGCTGTTGTACCCACACACACCTGTTGGCAGTTTCGGCACATGCCACACGGCAGACTCGTGTTTGCTGCTTTTACAAAGTAAACCGGTAAAACCAGAGCCAGTTTATGTATATGAAAAAGTAGATGCCAAACACTTCAGATTCCTAATTGGAGCAGCTTCAAAGCAGTAAATGGATTTAGGTGTCAAATGTGAGGGTGATCAGAGAGGAGAAGCAGAGATGCAGGCACTCTTCTGCTCCATCTTTCCAGTTCTTTCTTCTATACATCCCTGAAACACCTGTACCCCTGACAGATCTGTGCCAGCATCACCTCTTGGGCTTCTGCCACATGAGCTGGAGCTCTCCTTGAACTCAGCTTTGAGCCCAAACTGCATGCTCCAGCTGACGTCAACAAGAACAGTTTGTCTCCCCTATCTCAGTAACAAATCTGGGGTCAGAAGGGACACCGAGGAGGTAAAGCAAAACTCAGACTTGTGATTAACTACCATGAGAAGTTTGTTCTCAGTTGACTGACAGCAGGAGTTGACACTGGGAAACAAATTTCTTACGCAGCATTCCACTGTCCAAATACTAGTTTTCAAAGAAAGATTTGCCAAAATCAGTTACATTGGCAAATAATAATCAGGAAGTAAAACATTTTGCAGGAACTTTGCTTGTTACACGCTTCCATCTTAGAATCAGCCATTGGGATGCTGAGAACTCACTGAAATTCCAACACTGACTTACTGTGACTATTCATGATGGATGAAGATGTCCAGGAAAAAAAAAAAACCAAACCCAAACAGAAAAGCCACTGGGAAGCAAACAGAGGTGCCAAAGTAATAAGGGAATCAACCTAGCAATGGGATTTACTAGATCTGGCTCCACAGGGGGTTGCCAAGGGAATTTGCTGATGACTCGTAACAGGGCTCTCCACAACAGGCGTGCCAGGGTCTCTCTGTGGCACTGCTTCCCAGTGTGGAATGACTCCCGAGCCGCTCAGTTAAGCATGGTTCAGCAGTCACTCCAGCTGAGGACACGCACACACGCCGTGACTGGTGAGCCCTCGCTTCCTCGGAGTGAGGCTGAAACACTACAGAGGTGTGTAACGGCACCCAGAGCTCCTGCACAACAGGGAAGAGGGACTACGGCACACTGATCTCAAATCATCTGATGAAAATTAATCTCAGCTAGAAATCATGGTCTCACCGGGATCAAAACAGTTTGTAAAGATGTTTGAAGCAGGAGAAAGGAAAAAGTTTAGCTTCAGCACTCTCAACATGAGAGTGAGTCTTTCCCTTGATTAAAACAATGCTTTTACTCAATTTATCTCCAATTAATACATTTGATAGCATAAATACACAATTCTACACTGAACAAGGACCTTTCAACAACCTAAAACGACCTATGGCCAAAAAAATGTAACTAAGCCACAAAAATAGGCAATAAGGTGAACCACAATGAGTAATTCCCAAAGCTTTACCTTGCACAGCAGCAGCTCCGAAACCAGTGCCCTGCCCCACGCAGCCAGGTCCCTCATTCCCACCTGAAAACCAGGAGAGCAGCTGCTCACCACGGGGCAGTCACCACATTTGTAACCCCCACGTAGCAGAAACAGCAACCTGTCGGCAGGAAAAAATGAGCAACACTAAGGGCCATTTTGTGAACCTCAAACCGAAACAGAGGAGCTTCTACAGCTTCTTGGTCTCGCTCCTGGGGGTGTGGATGGCCAGGGAGCCCCAGGAGTGGCACTACATCCACTCGCCACCTCTGAAACATCCTCCTCAGCGGACAGCCAGAGCCACCCCCAACACCTCCAGATGCTCCTGCACATGAGGAGAGGTCTGTCCCCAGCAGCAGCAGCGATGCCCACACAGGGAGCCGGGGAGCACGGCTCCCTGCTGCAGCCCTTGGAGCAGCGTTATTGGAAGTTGCATGGTACAATAAAGGCAATAAATTTGGAGCAATGTTTCCTTAAGTGCTGTCTGGGCAGCGGGGACCACCGAGATCCATCTCAACACAGGTACCAACTCATTTCCGTCATTTTGCAAATGCTTAAGCATATAAAAAAATTCTAAAATGAAAGAGAAAGGCTACTAGCAGAGTAGTCTCACTGCTGGCCCCTCTCAAGTTGGTGGGAATTTTATCCTTACTGGCAATGATAGCCATTAGATCTAACACTGAATATTTTGGGGGAAAAAAATTCTATTGTTTCTTTATGTTAACAGAGGGCTGCTATGTAACAAAGAGGAAGAAAGGCAGCCTGCGTGCTGCTGGCGGGTTGGTAAAAAATTTTCAAGGTCTAATCGATACCATGAAAAAAACACCTCTTGGCCTGCGGCTGGAGCGTAATTCAAGCACGGCAGTCACTATGCAGCTCATTTTCTTTAGCTACGATGAACTGAGGCTCATGAACACAGAAAGAAAAGCGGAGTCAATCGCAGGCATTTCTAACCCTTTATGTGGAGGGNAAAAAAAAAAAAAAAAAAAAAGGAGAGAGAGCAGAGGTATAGAGACGCATGTAGGAGCATTTCCAGGAGCGACTGTACGGCTCTCTGGGCACCTGCTTCCTGGGGGAAACCCAAAAGCACATCACATTCACGGAAAGTTGGGAACAACTTCTCGGGGCGGGGGGAAATGACAAAAAGCAAAATGGCTTAAAAAAAAAAAAAAAGAAAAAAGAAAAGAAAAGAAAAGCCATTGTTGTAGGAAACCCCGGCAAGCTATCAAAAAGCTATCAAAAGCAAAATCACCTACGGCGACCCTTAGGAGAGGAACCCGGGAGCCCCCGGCTGCCCCGCGCCAGCCTCCCCTGGCAGCGCCGGCGGCTCTGCCCGCTCCGCACAGGTGCGGACGGAGATGCCCGGGCCGTGCCTTTGTCTCCGGGCACCGGCCGCTGCCAAGACGCACAGACGGCCGGGCTGGCGGGCAGCGCCGCGGCCCCGCAAGGTCGAGCGGCAGCCCGGGCAGGGGCGGCAGCCGCCGCCCGCG